>CAXHTJ010001576.1:0-18612 GCA_964019445.1 Populus tremula | reverse complement strand
GATCGCGCTCAAATTGTTTCACGAGTTTCCGGAGGCAGTTTTTCCATGGAGACGCGTGGAATGGGTAGACACGGCGCAACGTCCGGTCGGGCCATTCCACCGCGCAGGACCAGGTACCCGGCTCAAAAGGTTCGTATCTGTAGATCCAACTGTTGGACCGCGCTCAAATTGTTTCACTAGTTTCCGGAGGCTGTTTTCCATGCAGACGCGTGGAATCGGTACGACACGGCGACAGCGTCCGGGTGGGGCCATTCCAAAGGCACTACCAGAGTACCGGCTCAAAAGGTCCGTATCTATAGATCCGAACGTTGGATCGCACTCAAATTGTTTCACGAGTTTCCCGAGGGCTGGTTTCCATGGAGACACGTGGAATCGGTACGACACAGCGACAGCGTCCGGTAGGGGCTATACCAAAGGCACGACAAGAGCACCGGCTCAAAAGGTCCGTATCTATAGATCCGACCGTTGGATCGCGCTCAAATTTTTTCAGGAGTTTTCGGAGGCTGGTTTCCATGGAGACGCGTGGAATCGGTACTACACGGCGACAACGTCCGGTAGGGGCCATTCCACCGGCACGACTAGAGTACCGGCTCAAAAGGTCCGTATCTGTAGATCCGACCGTTGGATCGCGCTCAAATTGTTTCACGAGTTTCCGAAGGCTGTTTTCGATGGACACACATGGAATCGGTACGACACGGCGATAGCGTCCGGTCGGGGAGCTTCCACCGGCACGGCCAGAGCACCGACTCAAAAGGTCTGTATCTGTAGATCCGACCGTTGGATCGCGCTCAAATTGTTTCACGAGTTTCCGGAGGCTATGTTCGATGGAGACACGTGGAATCGGTACGACACGGCGTCAGTGTCCAGTCGGGGACCTTCCACCGGCACGACTAGAGCACCGGCTCAAAAGGTCCGTATCTATAGATCCGACCGTTGGATCGCGCTCAAATTGTTTCATGAGTTTCCCGAGGGCTGGTTTCCATAGAGACGCGTGGAATGGGTACGTCACGGTGACAGCGTCCGGATGGGGCCATTCCAAAGGCACACCAAGAGCACCGGCTCAAAAGGTCTGTATCTGTAGATCCGACCGTTGGATCGCGCTCAAATTGTTTCACGAGTTTCCGGAGGCTGTGTTCGATGAAGACACGTGGAATCGGTACGACACGGCGTCAGTGTCCAGTCGGGGACCTTCCACCGGCACGGCCAGAGCACCGGCTCAAAAGGTCCGTATCTATAGATCCGACCGTTGGATCGCGCTCAAATTGTTTCACGAGTTTCCCGAGGGCTGGTTTCCATAGAGACGCGTGGAATGGGTACGTCACGGTGACAGCGTCCGGATGGGGCCATTCCAAAGGCACACCAAGAGCACCGGCTCAAAAGGTCTGTATCTGTAGATCCGACCGTTGGATCGCGCTCAAATTGTTTCACGAGTTTCAGGAGGCAGTTTTCCATGGAGACGCGTGGAATCGGTACGACACGGTGACCGCGTCCGGTCGGGGCCGTTCCACCGGCACGACAAGAGCACCGGCTCAAATGGTCCGTATCTGTATATCCGACCGTTGGATAGTGCTCAAATTTTTTCACGACTTTCCGAAGGATGTTTTCCATGCCGACGCGTGGAATCGGTACGACACGGCAACAACGTCCGGTCGGGGCCATTCCACCGTCACGACTAGAGGACCGGCTCTAAAGGTCCGTATCTGTAGATCCAACTGTTGGATCGTGCTCAAATTCTTTCACTAGTTTCCGGAGGCTGTTTTCCATGGAGACGCGTGGAATCGGTACGACACGGCGACAACGTCCGGTCTGGGCCATTCCACCGGCACGACGAGAGTACCGGCTCAAAAGATCCGTATCTGTAGATCCGACCGTTGGATCGCGCTCAAAGTATTTCACGAGTTTCCGGAGGTTGTTTTCCATGGAGACGCGTGGAATCGGTACTACATGGCGACAACGTCCGGTAGGGGCCATTCCACCGGTACGACCAGAGCACCGGCTCAAAAGGTTTGTATCTGTAGATCCGACCGTTGGATCGCGCTCAAACTGTTTCACGAGTTTCCGGAGGCTCGTTTCCATGGAGACGCGTGGAATCGGTACGACACGGGGACAGCGTCCGGGTGGGGCCATTCCAAAGGCACGACAAGAGCACCAGCTCAAAAGGTATGTATCTTTAGATCCGACCGTAGGATTGCGCTCAAACTGTTTCACGAGTTTCGGGAGGCTCGTTTCCATGGAGACGCGTCGAATTGGTACGAAACGTTGACAGCCTCCGGTCGGGGCCATTCCAAAGGCAGGACCAGAGTACCGGCTCAAAAGTTCCGTATCTGTAGATCCGACCGTTGGATCGCGCTCAAATTGTTTCACGAGTTTCCGGAGGCTGTTTTCCATGGAGACGCGTGAAATGGGTACGACACGGCGACAGTGTTCGGTCGGGGCCATTCCACCGGCACGACGAGAGGACCGGCTCAAAAGGTCCGTATCTGTAGATCCGACCGTTGGATCGCGCTCAAATTGTTTCACGAGTTTCCGAAGGCTGTTTTTGATGGACACACATGGAATCGGTACGACACGGCGATAGCGTCCGGTCGGGGAGCTTCCACCGGCACGGCTAGAGCACCGGCTCAAAAGGTCCGTATCTGTAGATCGGACCGTTGGATCGCGTTCAAATTTTTTCACTAGTTTCCGGAGGCTGGTTTCCATGGAGACGCGTGGAATCGGTACTACATGGCGACAGCGTCCGGTAGGGGCCATTCCACCGGTACGACCAGAGCACCGGCTTAAAAGGTTTGTATCTGTAGATCCGACCGTTGGATCGCGCTCAAACTGTTTCACGAGTTTCCGGAGGCTCGTTTCCATGGAGACGCGTGGAATCGGTACGACACGGGACAACGTCCGGGTGGGGCCATTCCAAAGGCACGACAAGAGCACCGGCTCAAAAGGTCTGTATCTTTAGATCCGACCGTAGGATTGCGCTCAAACTATTTCACGAGTTTCTGGAGGCTCGTTTCCATGGACACGCGTGGAATTGATACGACACGTTGACAGCCTCTCGGTGGGGTCATTCCAAAGGCACGACTAGAGCACCGGCTCAAAAGGTCTGTATCTGTACATCCGACCATTGGATCGCGCTCAAATTGTTTCACGAGTTTTCGGAGGCTGTTTTCCATGGAGACGCGTGAAATGGGTACGACACGGCGACAGCGTCCGGTCGGGGCCATTCCACCGTCACGACCAGAGTACCGGCTCAAAACGTCCGTATCTGTAGATCCAACCGTTGGATCGCGCTCAAATGTTTTCACGAGTTTCCGGAGGCTGGTTTCCATGGAGACGCGTGGAATCGGTACCACACGGCGACAGCGTCCGGGTGGGGCCATTCCACCGGCACGACCAGAGTACAGCTCAAAAGCTCCGTATCTGTAGATCCAACCGTTGGATCGCGCTCAAATTTTTTCACGAGTTTCCGGAGGCTGTGTTCGATGGAGACACGTGGAATCGGTACGACACGGCGTCAGCGTCCAGTCGGGGACCTTCCACCGGCACGGCCAGAGCACCGGCTCAAAAGGTCCGTATCTATAGATCCGACCATTGGATCGCGCTCAAATTGTTTCACGAGTTTCCCGAGGGCTGGTTTCCATAGAGACGCGTGGAATCGGTACTACACGGCGATAACGTCCGGATGGGGCCATTCCAAAGGCACACCAAGAGCACCGGCTCAAAAGGTCTGTATCTGTAGATCCGACCGTTGGATCGCGCTCAAATTGTTTCACGAGTTCCCGGAGGCAGTTTTCCATGGAGACGCGTGGAATCGGTACGACACGGTGACCGCGTCCGGTCGGGGCCGTTCCACCGGCACGGCCAGAGCACCGGCTCAAATGGTCCGTATCTGTATATCCGACCGTTGGATAGCGCTCAAATTGTTTCACGAGTTTCCGGAGGATGTTTTCCATGCCGACGCGTGGAATCGGTACGACACGGCGACAACGTCCGGTCGGGGCCATTCCACCGGCACGACTAGAGTACCGGCTCTAAAGGTCCGTATCTGTAGATCCAAACGTTGGATCGCGCTCAAAGTGTTTCACGAGTTTCCGGAGGCTGTTTTCCATGGAGACACGTGGAATCGGTACTACACGGCGACAGCGTCCGGTAGGGGCCATTCCACCGGCACGACCAGAGCACCGGCTCAAAAGGTTTGTATCTGTAGATCCGACTGTTGGATCGCGCTCAAACTGTTTCATGAGTTTCCGAAGGATCGTTTCCATGAAGACGCGTGGAATCGGTACGACACGGCGACATCGTCCGGTCTGTAGATCCGACCGTTGGATCGCGCTCAAATTGTTTCATGAGTTTCCAAAGGCTGTTTTCCATGGAGACGTGTGGAATCGGTACGACACAGTGACAGCGTCCGGTCGGGGCCGTTCCACCGGCACGACCAGAGCACCGGCTCAAAAGGTCCGTATCTGTAGATCCGACCGTTGGTTCGCGCTCAAATTGTTTCATGAGTTTCCGGAGGCTGTTTTCCATGGAGATGCGTGGAATCTGTACGACACAACTATACTGCCCGGTCGGGGCCATTCCACAGGCACGACTAGAGTAGCGGCTCAAAATTTCCGTATATGTAGATCCGACCATTGGATCGCGCTCAAAGTTTTTCACAAGTTTCCGTAGACTGTTTTCCATGGAGATGCGTGGAATCGGTACGACACAACTATACTGCCCGGTCGGGGCCATTCCACAGGCACGACTAGAGTAGCGGCTCAAAATTTCCGTATATGTAGATCCGACCATTGGATCGCGCTCAAAGTTTTTCACAAGTTTCCGTAGACTGTTTTCCATGGAGATGCGTGGAATCGGTACGACACAGCTATAGCGTCCGGTCGGAGCCATTCCACTGGCACGACCAGAGCAGCGGCTCATAAGTTCCATATATGTAGATCCGACCGTTCGATCGCGCTCAAATTGTTTCACGAGTTTCGTGAGGATGTTTTACATGCAGATGCGTGGAATCGATACGACACGGCTATACCGTCAGGTCGGGGCCATTCCACCGGCACGACCAGAGTAGCGGCTCAAAAGGTCCGTATCTGTAGATCCGACCATTGGATCGCGCTCAACGTTTTTCACAAGTTTCCATAGGCTGTTTTCCATGGAGATGCATGGAATCGGTACGACATAGGTATAGCGTCCGGTCGGGGCACTTCCACTGCCCCGACCAGAGTAGCGGCTCAAAATTTCCGTATATGTAGATCCGACTGTTTGATCGCGCTCAAAGTTTTTCATAAGTTTCCGTAGGCTGTTTTCCATGGAGATGCGTGGAATCGGTAAGACATAGTTATAGCGTCCGGTCGGGGCCATTCCACTGGCACGACCAGAGTAGCGGCTCAAAGTTCCGTGTATGTAGATCCGACCGTTGGGTCGCACTCAAAGTTTTTCACAAGTTTCCGTAGACTGTTTTCCATGGAGATGCGTGGAATCGGTACGACACAGCTATAGCGTCCGGTCGGGGCCATTCCACTGGCACGACCAGAGCAGCGGCTCATAAGTGCCATATATGTAGAACCGACCGTTCGATCGCGCTCAAATTGTTTCACGAGTTTCGTGAGGATGTTTTACATGGAGATGCGTGGAATCGATACGACACGGCAATACCGTCAGGTCGGGGCCATTCCACCGACACGACCAGAGTACCGGCTGAAAAAGTCCGTATCTGTAGATCCAACCGTTGGATCGCGCTCAAATTGTTTCACGAGTTTCCTGAGGTTGTTTTGCATGGAGATGCGTGGAATCGGTATGACACGGCTATAACGTCCGGTCGGGACCATTCCACTAGCACGATCAGAGTAGCAGCTCAAAAGTTTTGTATCTGTAGATCCGACCGTTGGATCGTGCTCAATTTTTTCACAAGTTTCCATAGGCTGTTTTCCATGGAGATGCGTGGAATCGGTACGACATAGGTATAGCGTCTGGTCGGGGCCATTCCATTGGGACGACCAGAGTAGCGGCTCAAAAGTTCCGTATATGTAGATCTGACCGTTGGATCGCGCTCAAAGTTTTTAACAAGTTTCCGTAGGCTATTTTCCATGGAGATGCGTGGAAACGGACGACATAGCTATAGCGTCCGGTCAGCGCCATTCCACTGGCAAGACCAGAGTAGCGGCTCAAAAGTTCTGTATCTATAGATCCGACCGTTGGATCGTGCTCAAAGTTTTTCACAAGTTTCCTTAGTCTGTTTTCCATGGAGATACGTGGAATCGGTAGGACATAGCTATAGCGTCCGGTCGGGGCCATTCCATTGGCATGACTAGAGTCGCGGCTCAAAAGTTCCGTATATGTAGATCCGACCGTTGGATCGCGCTCGAATTTATTCACGAGTTTCCGGAGGCTGTTTTCCATGGATAGGCGTGGAATCGGTACGACACGGGGACAACGTCTTGTCGGGGCCATTCCACTGACACGACCAGAGTACCGGCTCAAAAGGTCAGTATCTGTAGATCCGACCGTTGGATCGCGCTCAAAGTTTTTCACAAGTTTCTGTAGGCTGTTTTCCATGGAGATGCGTGGAATTGGTACGACACAGCTATAACGTCCGGTCAGGACCATTCCACTAGCATGATCAAAGTAGCGGCTTAAAAGTTCTGTATCTGTAGATCGGACCGTTGGATCGCGCTCAAAGTTTTTAACAAGTTTTCGTAGGCTGTTTTCTATGGAGATGCATGGAATCGGTACAACACAGCTATAGCGTCCGGTCGGGGCCAGAGTAGCGGCTCAAAAGTTCTGTATATGTAAATCCGACCGTTGGATTGCGCTCTAAATTATTCACGAGTTTCTGGAGGTTGTTATCCATGGATAGGCGTGGAATCGGTACGACACAGCTATAGCATCCGGTTGGGGCCACTGCACCGACACGACCAGAGTACCGGGTCAAAAGGTCCGTATATGTAGATCCGATCGTTGGATCGCGCTCAAATTTTTTCACGAGTTTCCGGAGGCTGTTTTCCATAGAGATGCATGGAATCGGTACGACACAGCTATACTGCCCGGTCGGGGCCATTCCACAGGCACGACCAGAGTAGCGTCTCAAAATTTCCGTATATGTAGATCCGACCATTGGATCGCACTCAAAGTTTTTCAGAAGTTTCTGTAGGCTGTTTTCCATGGAGATGCGTGGAATCGGTAAGACATAGCTATAGCGTCCGGTCGGGGCCATTACACCGACACGACCAGAGTACCGGGTCAAAAGGTCCGTATATGTAGATCCGATCGTTGGATCGCGCTCAAATTTTTCCACGAGTTTCCGGAGGCTGTTTTCCATGGAGATGCGTGGAATCGGTACGACATGGCTATAACGTCCGGTTAGGGCCATTCCACCGGCACAACCAAAGTAGCGGCTCAAAAGGTCTGTATCTGTAGATCCGACCGTTGGATCGCGCACAAAGTTTTTCACAAGTTTCCGTAGGCTGTTTTCCTTGGAGATGCGTGGAATCAGACGACAGAGCTATAGCGTCCGGTCGGGGCCATTCCACTTGCACGATCAGAGTAACGAATCAAAAGGTCCGTATCTATAGATCCGACCATTAGATCGCGCTCGAATCTTTTCACGAGTTTCTAGAGCCTGTTTTCCATGGAGATGCGTGGAATCGGACGACACAGCTATAGCGTCCGATCGGGGCCATTGCACCGGCACGACCAGAGTAGCGGCTCGCACCGTCTGTATCTGTCGATCCGACCGTTGAATCGCGCTCCAAGTTTTTCACAAGTTTCTGGAGGCTGTTTTCCATGGAGATGCGTGGAATCGAACGACAGAGCTATAGCGTCCAGTCGGGGCCATTCCACTGGCATGATAAGAGTAGCGGCTCAAAAGTTCCGTATATATAGATCCGACCGTTGGATCGCGCTCAAACTGTTTCACAAGTTTCTGTAGGGTGTTTTCCATGGAGATGCGTGGAATCGGTACGACATAGGTATAGCGTCCGGTCGGGGCCATTCCACTGGCACGACCAGAGTAGCGGCTCTAAAGTTCCGTATATGTAGATCCGATCGTTGGATCACGCTGAAAGTTTTTCACAAGTTTCCGTAGGCATTTTTCCATGGAGATGCATGGAATCGGTATGACACAGCTATAGCGTCCGGTCGGGGCCATTCCACTAGCACGACAAGAGTAGCGGCTCAAAAGTTTCGTATATGTAGATCCGACCGTTGTATTGCGCTCAAATATTTTCACGAGTTTCCTCAGGCTGTTTTCCTTGGAGATGCGTGGAATCGGTACGACACGGCTATAACGTCCGGTTGGGGCCATTCCACCGGCACGACCAGAGTAGCGGCTCAAAAGTTCCGTATATATAGATCCGACCGTTGGATCGCGCTCGAGTTTATTCACGAGTTTCCATAGTCTGTTTTCCATGGAGATACGTGGAATCAGTATGACATAGCTATAGCATCCGGTCGGGGCCATTCCACTGGCACGACCAGAGTCGCGCCTCAAAAGTTCCGTATATGTAGATCCAACCGTTGGATCACGCTCGAATTTATTCATGAGTTTCCGGAGGCTGTTTTCCATGGAGATGCGTGGAATCAGTACGACATAGCTATAGCGTCCGGTCGGGGCCAGAGTAGCGGCTCAAAAGTTCTGTATATGTTAATCCAACCGTTGGATCGCGCTCTAAATTATTCACGAGTTTCTGGAGGTTGTTTTCCATGGATAGGGGTGGAATCGGTACGACACAGCTATAGCGTCCGGTCAGGGCCATTCCACCGACACGACCAAAGTACCGGCTCAAAAGGTCCGTATATGTAGATCCGATCTTTGGATCGCGCTCAAATGTTTTCACGAGTTTCCTGAGGTTGTTTTGTATGGAGATGCGTGGAATCGGTACGACATGGCTATAACGTCCGGTTAGGGTCATTCCATCGGCACAACTAGAGTAGCGGCTCAAAAGGTCCGTATCTGTAGATCCGACCGTTGGATCGCGCTCAAAGTTTTTCACAAGTTTCTGTAGGCTGTTTTCCATGGAGATGAGTGGAATCGGTACGACATAGCTATAGCGTCCGGTCGGGGCCATTCCACTGGCACGACCAGAGTAGCGGCTCAAAAGTTCCGTATATATAGATCCGACCGTTGGATCGCGCTCAAATTTTTTCACGAGTTTCCTGAGGTTGTTTTGCTTGGAAATGCGTGGAATCGGTACGACACGGCTATAACGTCCCGTCGGGGCAATTCCACCGGCACGACCAGAGTAGCGGCTCAAAAGTTCCGTATGTAGATCCGACCGTTGGATCGCGCTCGAGTTTATTCACGAGTTTCCAGAGGCTATTTTCCATGGATAGGCGTGGAATCGGTATGACACGGGGACAGCGTCCGGTCACAGCCATTCCACCGACACGACCAGAGTACCGGCTGAAAAGGTCCGTATCTGTAGATCCGACCGTTGGATCGCGCTCAAATTTTTTCACGAGTTTCCTGAGGTTGTTTTGCATGGAGATGCGTGGAATCGGTACGACTCAACTATAATGTCCGGTTGGACCCATTCCACCGGCACGACTAGAGTAGCGGCTCAAAAGGTCTGTATCTGTCGATCCGACCGTTGGATCGCGCTCCAAGTTTTTCACAAGTTTCTGGAGGCTGTTTTCCATGGAGATGCGTGGAATCGGACGACATAGCTATAGCGTCCGGCCGGGGCCATTCCACTGGCATGATAAGAGTAGCGGCTCAAAAGTTCCGTAAATGTAGATCCGACCGTTGGATCGCGCTCAAATTGTTTCACGAGTTTCGTGACGATGTTTTGCATGGAGATGCGTGGAATCGGTACGACACGGCTATAACGTCCCGTCGAGGCCATTCCACGGCACGACCAGAGTAGCGGCTCAAAAGGTCCGTATCTGTAGATCCGACAGTTGGATGGCGCTCAAAGTTTTTCACGAGTTTCCTGAGGTTGTTTTGCTTGGAAATGCGTTGAATCGGTACGACACGGCTATAACGTCCCGTCGGGGCCATTCCACCGGCACGACCAGAGTAGCGGCTCAAAAGTTCCGTATATGTAGATCCGACCGTTGGATCGCGCTTGAATTTATTCACGAGTTTCCAGAGGCTATTTTCCATGGATAGGCGTGGAATCGGTATGACACGGGGACAGCGTCCGGTCAGGGCCATTCCACCGACACGACCAGAGTACCGGCTGAAAAGGTCCGTCTCTGTAGATCCGACCGTTGGATCGCGCTCAAATTGTTTCACGAGTTTCCTGAGGTTGTTTTGCATGGAGATGAGTGGAATCGGTACGACTCGACTATAACGTCCGGTTGGAGCCATTCCACCGGCACGACCAGAGTAGCGGCTCAAAAGGTCTGTATTTGTCGATCCGGAGGCTGTTTTCCATGGATATGCATTGAATTGATACGACCGGCACGACCATAGTAGCAGCTCAAAAGGTCTATCCTTATAGATCCGACCGTTGGATCACACTCAAATTGTTTACGAGTTTCCGGAGGCTGTTTTTCATGGAGAGGCGTGGAATCGGTACGACACGGTGACAACGTCCGGTCGGGGCCATTCCATTTGCAGGACCAGAGTAGCGGCTCAAAAGGTCCGTATCTATAAATCCGACCGTTGGATCGCGCTCGAATTTATTCACGAGTTTCCTAAGGTTGTTTTGCATGGAGATGCGTGGAATCGGTACGACATGGCTATAACGTCCGGTTAGGGCCATTGCACTGGCACGACCAGAGTAGCAGCTCAAAAGGTCTGTATCTGTAGATCCGACCGTTGGATCGCGCTCAAATTGTTTCACGATTTTCCGGAGACTGTTTTCCATGGATATGCGTTGAATCTGTACGACACGGCGACAGTGTCCGGACGGGGCCATTCCACAGGCCCGACTAGAGTAGCGGCTCAAAAGGTTCATATCTGTAGATCCAACCACTGGATCGTACTCAAATTGTTTCACGGGTTTCCGGAGGCTGTTTTCCATGGATATGCGTTGAATTGATATGACACGGCTACAACGTCCGATCAGGGACATTCCACCGGCACGACCATAGTAGCAGCTCAAAAGGTCTATCCTTATAGATCCGACTGTTGGATCACACTCAAATTGTTTACGAGTTTCCGGAGGCTGTTTTTCATGGAGAGGCATGGAATCGGTACGACACGGTGACAACGTCCGGTCGGGGCCATTCCATTTCCAGGACCAGAGTAGCGGCTCAAAAGGTACGTATCTATAGATCCGACCGTTGGATCTCGCTCAAATTTTTTTGCGAGTTTCCGGAGGCTGTTGTCCATGGATATGCGTTGATTCGGTACGACACGGCTACAGCGTCTGGTCGGGGCCATTGCACTGGCACGACCAGAGTAGCGGCTCAAAAGGCCCGTATCTGTAGATCCGACCGTTGGATCGCGCACAATGTTTTTCACGAGTTTTCGGACGCTATTTTCCATGGAGATGCGTGGAATCGGTACGACACAGCGACAGCGTCCGGTCGGGGCCATTCCACCGGCACGACTAGTGTAGCGGCTCAAAACGTCGGTATCTGTAGATCCGACCGTTGGATCGCGCTCAAATTATTTCACGAGTTTCTGGAGGATGTTTTCCATGGAGACGCGTAGAATCGGTACAACTCGACTACATCATCCGGACGGGGCCATTCCACTTGCACGACTAGAGTAGCGGCTTCAGAGGTCCGTATATGTAGATCCGACCGTTGGATCACGCTCAAATTGTTTCGCGAGTTTTCGAAGGCTGTTTTCCATGGATATGCGTAGATTCGGTACGACACGACGACATCGTCCGGTCAGGGCCATTCCTCCGGCATGACTAGAGTAGCGACTCAAAAGGTCCGTATCTGTAGATCCGACCGTTGGATCGCGCTCAAGTTTTTCACGAGTTTCTGGACGCTGTTTTCCATGGAGATGCGTGGAATCTGTACGACACGGCGACAACGTCCGGACGGGGCCATTCCACAGGCCCGACTTGAGTAGCGGCTCAAAAGGTTCATATCTGTAGATCCAACCACTGGATCGCACTCAAATATTTTCACGGGTTTCCGGAGGCTGTTTTCCATGGATATGCGTTGAATTGATACGACACGGCTCCAGCGTCCGGTCGGGGCAATTCCACCGGCACAACCAGAGTAGAGGCTGAAAAGGACCGTATATGTAGATCCGACCGTTGGATCGCGCTAAAAGTTTTTCACGAGTTTCCAAACGCTGTTTTCCATGGAGATGCATGGAATCTGTACGACACGGCGACAGCGTGCGGACGGGCCGTTCCACAGGCACGACAAGAGTAGCGGCTCAAAAGGTCCGTATCTGTAGATCCGACCGTTGGATCGCGCTCAAATTGTTTCACAATTTTCCGGAGGCTGTTTTCCATGGATATGCGTTGAATTTGTACGCCACGGCGACAGCGTCCGGACAGGGCCGTTCCACAGGCACGACCATAGTAGCGGCTCAAAAGGTCTATCTTTATAGATCCGACCGTTGGATCGCGCTCAAATTGTTTTACGAGTTTCCGGAGGTTGTTTTCCATGGAGAGGCATGGAATCGGAACGACACGGTGACAGCGTCAGGTGGGGGCCCTTCCACCTGCACGACAAGAGTAGCAGCTCAAAAGGTCCGTATCTGTAGATCCGACCGTTGGATCGCGCTCCAATGTTTTCACGAATTTCCAGAGGATGTTTTACATGGATATGCATAGATGCATGGAATCAGTACGACACGGCGACAGCGTCGGGTGGGGGCCCTTCCACCTGCACGACCAGAGTACCGGCTTAAAAGGTCCGTGTATGTAGATCCGACCGTTGGATCGCGCTCAAATGTTTTCGCGAGTTTCTGAAGGCTGTTTTCCATGGAGATGCGTGGAATCGGTACGACATGGCTATAACGTCCGGTTAGGGCCATTCCACCGGCACAACCAAAGTAGCGGCTCAAAAGGTCTGTATCTGTAGATCCGACCGTTGGATCGCGCTCAAAGTTTTTCACAAGTTTCCGTAGGCTGTTTTCCATGGAGATACATGGAATCGGTACGACACCTCTATAGCCTCCGGTCGGGGCTATTCCACTGGCACGACCAGAGTAGAGGCTCAAAAGTTTTGTATATGTAGATCCGACCGTTGGATCGCGCTCAAATTTGTTCATAAGTTTCCTTAGGTTGTTTTGCTTGCAGATGCGTGGAATCAGTACTACACGACTATAACATCCGGTCGGGGCCTTTCCACCGGCACGACCAGAGTAGCGGCTCAAAAGGTCTGTATCTGTAGATCCGACCGTTGGATCATACTCAAATTGTTTCACGAGTTTCCTGAGGTTGTTTTGCATGGAGATGCGTGGAATCGGTACGACACAGCTATAACGTTCGGTCGGGGCCATTCCACCGGCACGACTAGAGTAGTGGCTCAAAATGTTCGTATCTGTAGATCCGACCGTTAGATCGCGCTCAAAGTTTTTCACAAGTTTCCGTAGGCTGTTTTCCATGGAGATACATGGAATCGGTACGACACCTCTATAGCCTCCGGTCGGGGCTATTCCACTGGCACGACCAGAGTAGCGGCTCAAAAGTTCTGTATATGTAGATCCGACCGTTGGATTGCGCTCAAATTTGTTCACAAGTTTCCTTAGGTTGTTTTGCTTGCAGATGCGTGGAATCAGTACTACACGACTATAACATCCGGTCGGGGCCTTTCCACCGGCACGACCAGAGTAGCGGCTCAAAAGGTCTGTATCTGTAGATCCGACCGTTGGATCATACTCAAAGTGTTTCACGAGTTTCCGGAGGCTGTTTTCAATGGAGACACGTGGAATCGGTATGACACGATGACAGCGTCCGAGCGGGGCCTTCCACGGCACGGCAAGAGCACCGGCTCAAAAGGTCCGTATCTATAGATCCGACCATTGGATCGCACTCGAATCTTTTCACGAGTTTCTGGAGGCTGTTTTCCATGGAGATGCGTGGAATCGGACGACACAGCTATAGCGTCCGGTCGGGGCCATTCCACCGGCACGACCAGAGTAGCGGCTCGCACCGTCTGTATCTGTCGATCCGACCATTGAATCGCGCTCCAAGTTTTTCACAAGTTTCTGGAGGCTGTTTTCCATGGAGATGCGTGGAATCGAACGACAGAGCTATAGCGTCCAGTCGGGGCCATTCCACTGGCATGATAAGAGTAGCGGCTCAAAAGTTCCGTATATATAGATGTGACCGTTGGATCGCGCTCAAACTGTTTCACAAGTTTCCGTAGGCTGTTTTCCATGGAGATGCATGGAATCGGTACGACATAGGTATAGCGTCCGGTCGGGGCCATTCCACTGGCACGACCAGAGTAGCAGATCAAAAGTTCTGTATATGTAGATCCGACCGTTGGATCGCGCTCCAAGTTTTTCAGAAGTTTCTGGAGGCTGTTTCCCATGGAGATGCGTGGAATCGGACGACAGAGCTATAGCGTCCGGTCGGGGCCATTCCACAGGCATGATAAGAGTAGCGGCTCAAAAGTTCCGTATATGTAGATCCGACCGTTGGATCGTGCTCAAATTGTTTCACAAGTTTCTTGAGGTTGTTTTGCTTGGAGATACGTGGAATCGGTACGACATGGCTATAACGTACAGTAGGTGCCTTTCCACCGTCATGATCAGAGTAGCGGCTCAAAAGGTCCGTATCTGTAGATCCGACCGTTGGATCGCGCTCAAAGTTTTTCACAAGTTTCCGTAGGGTGTTTTCCATGGAGATGCGTGGAATCGGTACGACATAGCTATAGCGTCCGGTCGGGGCCATTCCACTGGCACGACCAGAGTAGCGGCTCTAAAGTTCCGTATATGTAGATCTGATCGTTGGATCACGCTGAAAGTTTTTCACAAGTTTCCGTAGGCATTTTTCCATGGAGATGCATGGAATCGGTATGACACAGCTATAGCGTCCGGTCAGGGCCATTCCACTAGCACGACAAGAGTAGCGGCTCAAAAGTTCCGTATATGTAGATCCGACCGTTGGATTGCGCTCAAATATTTTCACGAGTTTCCTCAGGCTGTTTTCCTTGGAGATGCGTGGAATCAGACGACAGAGCTATAGCGTCCGGTCGGGGCCATTCCACTTGCACGATCAGAGTAGCGGCTCAAAAGGTCCGTATCTATAGATCCGACCATTGGATCGCGCTCGAATCTTTTCACGAGTTTCTGGAGGCTGTTTTTCATAGAGATGCGTGGAATCGGACGACACAGCTATAGCGTCCGGTCGGAGCCATTCCACCGGCACGACCAGAGTAGCGGCTCGCACCGTCTGTATCTGTCGATCCGACCGTTGAATCACGCTCCAAGTTTTTCACAAGTTTCTGGAGGCTGTTTTCCATGGAGATGCATGGAATCGAACGACAGAGCTATAGCGTCCAGTCGGGGTCATTCCACTGGCATGATAAGAGTAGCGGCTCAAAAGTTCCGTATATATAGATCCGACCGTTGGATCGCGCTCAAACTGTTTCACAAGTTTCCGTAG
Organism: Populus tremula; assembly: GCA_964019445.1. Classification (NCBI taxonomy): domain Eukaryota; kingdom Viridiplantae; phylum Streptophyta; class Magnoliopsida; order Malpighiales; family Salicaceae; genus Populus; species Populus tremula. Next base: position 3,145 of record CAXHTJ010001576.1, on the reverse strand, counting down.
GCTGTTTTCCATGGAGATGCATGGAATCGGTACGACATAGGTATAGCGTCCGGTCGGGGCCATTCCACTGGCACGACCAGAGTAGCAGATCAAAAGTTCTGTATATGTAGATCCGACCGTTGGATCGCGCTCCAAGTTTTTCAGAAGTTTCTGGAGGCTGTTTTCCATGGAGATGCGTGGAATCGGACGACAGAGCTATAGCGTCCGGTCGGGGCCATTCCACAGGCATGATAAGAGTAGCGGCTCAAAAGTTCCGTATATGTAGATCCGACCGTTGGATCGCGCTCAAATTGTTTCACAAGTTTCTTGAGGTTGTTTTGCTTGGAGATACGTGGAATCGGTACGACACGGCTATAACGTACAGTAGGTGCCTTTCCACCATCATGATCAGAGTAGCGGCTCAAAAGGTCCGAATCTATAGATCCGACCGTTGGATCGCGCTCAAAGTTTTTCACAAGTTTCCGTAGGGTGTTTTCCATGGAGATGCGTGGAATCGGTACGACATAGCTATAGCGTCCGGTCGGGGCCATTCCACTGGCACGACCAGAGTAGCGGCTCTAAAGTTCCGTATATGTAGATCCGATCGTTGGATCACGCTGAAAGTTTTTCTCAAGTTTCCGTAGGCATTTTTCCATCGAGATGCATGGAATCGGTATGACACAGCTATAGCGTCCGGTCGGGGCCATTCCACTAGCACGACAAGAGTAGCGGCTCAAAAGTTCCGTATATCTAGATCCGACCGTTGGATTGCGCTCAAATATTTTCACGAGTTTCCTCAGGCTGTTTTCCTTGGAGATGCGTGGAATCGGTACGACACGGCTATAACGTCCGGTTGGGGCCATTCCACCGGCACGACCAGAGTAGCGGCTCAAAAGTTCCGTATATGTAGATCCGACCATTGGATCGCGCTCGAGTTTATTCACGAGTTTCCAGAGGCTATTTTCCATGGATAGGCGTGGAATCGGTATGACATGGGGACAGAGTCCGGTCACAGCCATTCCATGGAGATGCGTGGAATCAGACGACATAGCTATAACGTCCGGTCGGGGCCATTCCACTGGCACGATCAGAGTAGCGGCTCAAAAGGTCCGTATCCGTAGATCCGACCGTTGGATCGCGCTCGAATTTTTTCATGAGTTTCCTGAGGTTGTTTTTCTTGGAGATGCGTGGAATCGGTACGACACGGCTATAACGTCCGGTTGGAGCCATTCCACCAGCACGACCAGAGTAGCGGCTCAAAAGGTTTGTATCTGTCGATCCGACCGTTGGATCGCGCTCCAAGTTTTTCACAAGTTTCTGGAGGCTGTTTTCCATGGAGATGCGTGGAATCGGACGACAGAGCTATTGCGTCCGATCGGGGCCATTCCACTGGCATGATAAGAGTAGCGGCTCAAAAGTTTCGTATATGTAGATCCGACCGTTGGATCGCGCTCAAATTGTTTAACGAGTTTCCTAAGGTTGTTTTGCTTGGAGATGTGTGGAATCGGTACGACTCGGCTATAACGTACGGTAGGGGCCATTCCACCGCCATGACTAGAGTAGCGGCTCAAAAGATCTGTATCTGTAGATCTGATCGTTGGATCGCGCTCAAAGTTTTTCACAAGTTTCCATAGGCTGTTTTCCATGGAGATGCGTGGAATCGGTACGACATAGATATAGCGTCCGGTCGGGGCCATTCCACTGGGACGACCAGAGTTGCGGCTCAAAAGTTCCGTATATCTAGATCCGACCGTTGGATCGCGCTCAAAGTTTTTAACAAGTTTCCGTAGGCTGTTTTCCATGGAGATGCGTGGAATTGGTACGACACAGCTATAGCATCCGGTCGGGGCCATTCCACTGGCACATTCAGATTAGCGGCTCATAAGTTCCGTATTTATAGATCCGACCGTTGGATTGCGCTCAAATTGTTTCACGAGTTTCGTGACGATGTTTTGCATGGAGATGCATGGAATCGGTATGACACGGCTATACCGTCAGGTCTGGGCCATTCCACCGGCACGACCAGAGAAGCGGCTCAAAAGGTCCGTATCTGTAGATCCGACTGTTGGATCGTGCTCAAAGTTTTTCACAAGTTTCCGTAGGTTGTTTTCCATGGAGATGCGTAGAATCGGTATGACACAGTACGGGGCCATTCCACTAGCACGATAACAGTAGGGGCTCAAAAGTTTTGTATCTGTAGATCCGACCGTTGGATCGCTCTCAAAGTTTTTCACAAGTTTCCATAGTCTGTTTTCCATGGAGATACGTGGAATCAGTATGACATAGCTATAGCATCCGGTCGGGGCCATTCCACTGGCACGACCAGAGTCGTGCCTCAAAAGTTCCGTATATGTAGATCCAACCGTTGGATCGCGCTCGAATTTATTCATGAGTTTCCGGAGGCTGTTTTCCATGGAGATGCGTGGAATCAGTACGACATAGCTATAGCGTCCGGTCGGGGCCAGAGTAGCGGCTCAAAAGTTCTGTATATGTTAATCCAACCGTTGGATCGCGCTCTAAATTATTCACGAGTTTCTGGAGGTTGTTTTCCATGGATAGGGGTGGAATCGGTACAACACAGCTATAGCGTCCCGTCGGGGCAATTCCACCGGCACGACCAGAGTAGCGGCTCAAAAGTTCCGTATGTAGATCCGACCGTTGGATCGCGCTCGAGTTTATTCACGAGTTTCCAGAGGCTATTTTCCATGGATAGGCCTGGAATCGGTATGACACGGGGACAGCGTCCGGTCACAGCCATTCCACCGACACGACCAGAGTACCGGCTGAAAAGGTCCGTATCTGTAGATCCGACCGTTGGATCGCGCTTAAATTTTTTCACGAGTTTCCTGAGGTTGTTTTGCATGGAGATGCGTGGAATCGGTACGACTCGACTATAACGTCCGGTTGGAGCCATTCCACCGGCACGACCAGAGTAGCGGCTCAAAAGGTCTGTATCTGTCGATCCACGTTGGATCGCGCTCCAAGTTTTTCACAAAGTTTCTGGAGGCTGTTTTCCATGGAGATGCGTGGAATCGGACGACATAGCTATAGCGTCCGGCCGGGGCCATTCCACTGGCATGATAAGAGTAGCGCTCAAAAGTTCCGTAAAATGTAGATCGACCGTTGGATCGCGCTCAAATTGTTTCACGAGTTTCGTGACGATGTT
>CAXHTJ010001575.1:0-18676 GCA_964019445.1 Populus tremula | reverse complement strand
TGACTCGGTGAGTTTCAGCGGCATTTCCGACTTCGATGCCCCGGTTGTTGAAATTCAGTTGCCTTTGAATTTGGGGTGATCCCTCTTGAGCATGTATGCTTCTGCTACTTGTTCTACATCACACCTTTCTTCCGCAAACGGTTTAAACGCTTTGACTCGGTGAGTTTCGCGGCATTCGACTTCGATGCCCGGTTGCCGAAATTCAGTTGCCTTTGAATTTCGGGTGATCCCTTTGAGCATGTATGCTTCTGCTACTTGTTCTAACATCACACTTTTCTTCCGCAAACGGCGAAACGGCTTTTGACTCGGTGAGTTTCGCGGCATTCCGACTTCGATGCCCCGGTTGCCGAAATTCAGTTGCCTTTGAATTTGGGTGATCCCTCTTGAGCATGTATGCTTCTGCTACTTGTTCTACATCACTTTCTTCCGCAAACGGCGAAACGCTTTGATCGGTGAGTTTCGCGGCTCGGACTTCGATGCCCGGTTGCCGAAATTCAGTTGCCTTTGAATTTCGGGTGATCTCCTTGACATGTATGCTTCTGCCTTGTTCTATCAGACTTTCTTCCGCAAACGGCGAAACGCTTTGACTCGGTGAGTTTTCGCGGCATTCGACTTCGATGCCCGGTTGCCGAAATTCAGTTGCCTCTTTGAATTTCGGGTGATCCTCTTGAGCATGTATGCTTCTGCCTACTTGTTCTACATCACACTTTCTTGCAAATGGCGAAACGCTTTGACTCGGTGAGTTTCGCGGCATTCCGACTTCGATGCCCGGTTGCCGAAATTCATTGCCTTTGAATTTCGGGTGATCTCTTCCCTCATGCATGTATGCTTCTGCTACTTGTTCTACATCACACTTTCTTCGCAAACGGCGAAACGCTTTGACTCGGTGAGTTTCGCGGCATTCGGACTTCGATGCCCGGTTTCGAAATTCAGTTGCCTTTGAATTTGGGGTGATCCTCTTGAGCAATGTTATGCTTTGCTACTTGTTCTACATCACTTTTCTTCCGCAAACGGCGAAACGCTTTGACTCGGTGAGTTTCGCGGCATTCCGACTTCCGATGCCCCGGTTGCCGAAATTCAGTTGCCTTTTGAATTTCGGGTGATCTCTCTTGAGCATGTATGCTTCTGCTACTTGTTCTACATCAACACTTTTCTTCCGCAAACGGCGAAACGCTTTGACTCGGTGAGTTTCGCGGCATTCCGACTTCGATGCCCCGGTTGCCGAAATTCAGTTGCCTTTGAATTTGGGGTGATCCCTCTTGAGCATGTATGCTTCTGCTACTTGTTCTACATCACACTTTCTTCGCAAACGGCGAAACGCTTTGACTCGGTGAGTTTCGCGGCATTCCGACTTCGATGCCCCGGTTGCCGAAATTCAGTTGCCTTTGAATTTCGGGTGATCCTCTTGAGCATGTATGCTTCTGCTACTTGTTCTACATCACAGCTTTCTTCCGAAACGGCGAAACGCTTTGACTCGGTGAGTTTCGCGTGCATTCCGACTTCGATGCCCCGGTTGCCGAAATTCAGTTGCCTTTGAATTTCGGGTGATCTCTTGAGCATGTATGCTTCTGCTACTTGTTCTACATCACACTTTCTTCCGCAAACGGCGAAACGCTTTGACTCGGTGAGTTTCGCGGCATTCCGACTTCGATGCCCGGTTGCCGAAATTCAGTTGCCTTTGAATTTCGGGTGATCCTCTTGAGCATGTATGCTTCTGCTACTTGTTCTACATCACACTTTCTTCCGCAAACGGCGAAACGCTTTGACTCGGTGAGTTTCGCGGCATTCCGACTTCGATGCCCCGGTTGCCGAAATTCAGTTGCCTTTGAATTTCGGGTGATCCTCTTGAGCATGTATGCTTCTGCTACTTGTTCTACATCACACTTTCTTCCGCAAACGGCGAAACGCTTTGACTCGGTGAGTTTCGCGGCATTCCGACTTCGATGCCCGGTTTCCGAAATTCAGTTGCCTTTGAATTTCGGGTGATCCTCTTGAGCATGTATGCTTCTGCTACTTGTTCTACATCACACTTTCTTCCGCAAACGGCGAAACGCTTTGACTCGGTGAGTTTCGCAGCATTCCGACTTCGATGCCGGTTGCCGAAATTCAGTTGCCTTTGAATTTCGGGTGATCCTCTTGAGCATGTATGCTTCTGCTACTTGTTCCATCACACTTTCTTCCGCAAACGGCGAAACGCTTTGACTCGGTGAGTTTCGCGGCATTCCGACTTCGATGCCCGGTTGCCGAAATTCAGTTGCCTTTTGAATTTCGGGTGATCCCTCTTGAGCATGTATGCTTCTGCTACTTGTTCTACATCAGACTTTCTTCCGCAAACGGCGAAACGCTTTGACTCGGTGAGTTTCGCGGCATTCCGACTTCGATGCCCGGTTGCCGAAATTCAGTTGCCTTTGAATTTCGGGTGATCCCTCTTGAGCATGTATGCTTCTGCTACTTGTTCTACACACTTTCTTCCGCAAACGGCGAAAACGCTTTGACTCGGTGAGTTTCGCGGCATTCCGACTTCGATGCCCCGGTTGCCGAAATTCAGTTGCCTTTGAATTTCGGGTGATCCCTCTTGAGCATGTATGCTTCTGCTACTTGTTCTACATCACACTTTCTTTCCGCAAACGGCGAAACGCTTTGACTCGGTGAGTTTCGCGGCATTCCGACTTCGATGCCCCGGTTGCCGAAATTCAGTTGCCTTTGAATTTCGGGTGATCCTCTTGAGCATGTATGCTTCTGCTACTTGTTCTACATCAACTTTCCCGCAAACGGCGAAACTTTGACTCGGTGAGTTTCGGCATTTCCGACTTCGATGCCCGGTTGCCGAAATTCAGTTGCCTTTGAATTTCGGTGATCTATTGAGCATGTATGCTTTCTGCTACTTGTTCTACATCACACTTTCTTCCGCAAACGGCGAAACGCTTTGGACTCGGTGAGTTTCGGCATTCGACTTCGATTGCCCCCGGTTGCCGAAATTCAGTTGCCTTTGAATTTCGGGTGATCTCTCTTGACATGTATGCTTCTGCTACTTGTTCATACATCACACTTTCTTCCGCAAACGGCGAAACGCTTTGACTCGGTGAGTTTCGCAGGCATTCCGACTTCGATGCCCGGTTGCCGAAATTCAGTTGCCTTTGAATTTCGGGTGATCTCTTTGACATGTATGCTTCTGCTACTTGTTCTACATCACACTTTCTTCCGCAAACGGCGAAACGCTTTGACTCGGTGAGTTTCGCGGCATTCCGACTTCGATGCCCGGTTGCCGAAATTCAGTTGCCTTTGAATTTCGGGTGATCCCTCTTGAGAATGTATGCTTCTGCTACTTGTTCTACATCACACTTTCTTCCGCAAACGGCGAAACGCTTTGACTCGGTGAGTTTCGCGGCATTCCGACTTCGATCCCGGTTGCCGAAATTCAGTTGCCTTTGAATTTCGGGGTGATCCCTCTTGAGCATGTATGCTTTCTGCTACTTGTTCTACATCACACTTTCTTCCGCAAACGGCGAAACGCTTTGACTCGGTGAGTTTCGCGGCATTCCGACTTCGATGCCCGGTTGCCAAATTCAGTTGCCTTTGAATTTCGGGTGATCCTCTTGAGCATGTATGCTTCTGCTACTTGTTCTACATCACACTTTCTTCCGCAAACGGCGAAACGCTTTGACTCGGTGAGTTTCGCGGCATTCCGAACTTCGATGCCCCGGTTGCCGAAATTCAGTTGCCTTTGAATTTCGGGTGATCCTCTTGAGCATGTATGCTTCTGCTACTTGTTCTACATCAAACTTTCCCGCAAACGGCGAAACGCTTTGACTCGGTGAGTTTCGAAGCATTTGGACATCGATGGCCCGGTTGCCGAAATTCAGTTGCCTTTGAATTTCGGGTGATCCGTCTTGAGCATGTATGCTTCTGCTACTTGTTCTACATCAGACTTTCTTCCGCAAACGGCGAAACGCTTTGACTCGGTGAGTTTCCGGCATTCGACTTCGATGCCCCGGTTGCCGAAATTCAGTTGCCTTTGAATTTCGGGTGATCTCTCTTGACATGTATGCTTCTGCTACTTGTTCTACATCACACTTTCTTCCGCAAACGGCGAAACGCTTTGACTCGGTGAGTTTCGCGGGCATTCCGACTTCGATGCCCCGGTTGCCGAAATTCAGTTGCCTTTGAATTTTGGGGTGATCCTCTTGAGCATGTATGCTTCTGCTACTTGTTCTACATCACACTTTCTTCCGCAAACGGCGAAACGCTTTGACTCGGTGAGTTTCGCGGCATTCCGACTTCGATGCCCGTTGCCGAAATTCAGTTGCCTTTGAATTTGGGGTGATCCCTCTTGAGCATGTATGCTTCTGCTACTTGTTCTACATCACACTTTCTTCGCAAACGCGAAACGCTTTGACTCGGTGAGTTTCGCGGCATTCCGACTTCGATGCCCTGGTTGCCGAAATTCAGTTGCCTTTGAATTTCGGGTGATCCCTCTTGAGCATGTATGCTTCTGCTACTTGTTCTACATCACACTTTCTTCCGCAAACGGCGAAACGCTTTGACTCGGTGAGTTTCGCGGCATTCCGACTTCGATGCCCGGTTGCCGAAATTCAGTTGCCTTTGAATTTCGGGTGATCCTCTTGAGCATGTATGCTTCTGCTACTTGTTCTACATCACACTTTCTTCCGCAAACGGCGAAACGCTTTGACTCGGTGAGTTTCCGGCATTCCGACTTCGATGCCCGGTTGCCGAAATTCAGTTGCCTTTGAATTTCGGGTGATCCCTCTTGAGCATGTATGCTTCTGCTACTTGTTTACATCACACTTTCTTCCGCAAACGGCGAAACGCTTTGACTCGGTGAGTTTCGCAGCATTCCGACTTCGATGCCCCGGTTGCCGAAATTCAGTTGCCTTTGAATTTCGGGTGATCCTCTTGAGCATGTATGCTTCTGCTACTTGTTCTACATAACTTTCTTCCGCAAACGGCGAAACGCTTTGACTCGGTGAGTTTCGCGGCATTCCGATTCGATGCCCGGTTGCCGAAATTCAGTTGCCTTTGAATTTGGGTGATCCTCTTGAGCATGTATGCTTCTGCTACTTGTTCTACATCAGACTTTTCCGCAAACGGCGAAACGCTTTGACTCGGTGAGTTTCGCGGCATTCCGACTTCGATGCCCGGTTGCCGAAATTCAGTTGCCTTTGAATTTCGGGTGATCCCTCTTGAGCATGTATGCTTCTGCTACTTGTTCTACATCACACTTTCTTCCGCAACGGCGAAACGCTTTGACTCGGTGAGTTTCGCGGCATTCCGACTTCGATGCCCGGTTGCCGAAATTCAGTTGCCTTTGAATTTCGGGTGATCCTCTCTTGAGCATGTATGCTTCTGCTACTTGTTCTACATCACACTTTCTTCCGCAAACGGCGAAACGCTTTGACTCGGTGAGTTTCGCGGCATTCCGACTTCGATGCCCCGGTTGCCGAAATTCAGTTGCCTTTGAATTTCGGGTGATCCTCTTGAGCATGTATGCTTCTGCTACTTGTTCTACATCACACTTTCTTCCGCAAACGGCGAAACGCTTTGACTCGGTGAGTTTCGCGGCATTCCGACTTCGATGCCCGGTTTGCCGAAATTCAGTTGCCTTTGAATTTGGGGTGATCCTCTTGAGCATGTATGCTTCTGCTACTTGTTCTACATCACACTTTCTTCCGCAAACGGCGAAACGCTTTGACTCGGTGAGTTTCGCGGCATTCCGACTTCGATGCCCGGTTTGCCGAAATTCAGTTGCCTTTGAATTTCGGGTGATCCTCTTGAGCATGTATGCTTCTGCTACTTGTTCTACATCACACTTTCTTCCGCAAACGGCGAAACGCTTTGACTCGGTGAGTTTCGCGGCATTCCGACTTCGATGCCCCGGTTGCCGAAATTCAGTTGCCTTTGAATTTCGGGTGATCCTCTTGAGTATGTATGCTTCTGCTACTTGTTCTACATCACACTTTCTTCCGCAAACGGCGAAACGCTTTGACTCGGTGAGTTTCGCGGCATTCCGATTCGATGCCCGGTTGCCGAAATTCAGTTGCCTTTGAATTTCGGGTGTCTCTTGAGCATGTATGCTTCTGCTACTTGTTCTACATCACACTTTCTTCCGCAAACGGCGAAACGCTTTGACTCGGTGAGTTTCGCGGCATTCCGACTTCGATGCCCCGGTTGCCGAAATTCAGTTGCCTTTGAATTTGGGTGATCCCTCTTGAGCATGTATGCTTCTGCTACTTGTTCTACATCACACTTTCTTCCGCAAACGGCGAAACGCTTTGACTCGGTGAGTTTCGCGGCATTCCGACTTCGATGCCCCGGTTTCCGAAATTCAGTTGCCTTTGAATTTGGGGTGATCTCTCTTGACCAGGTATGCTTCTGCTACTTGTTCTACATCACATTTCTTCCGCAAACGGCGAAACGCTTTGACTCGGTGAGTTTCGCGGCATTCCGACTTCGATGCCCCGGTTGCCGAAATTCAGTTGCCTTTGAATTTGGGTGATCCCTCTTGAGCATGTATGCTTCTGCTACTTGTTCTACATCACACTTTCTTCCGCAAACGGCGAAACGCTTTGACTCGGTGAGTTTCGCGGCATTCCGACTTCGATGCCCGGTTGCCGAAATTCAGTTGCCTTTGAATTTGGGTGATCCCTCTTGAGCATGTATGCTTCTGCTACTTGTTCTACATCACACTTTCTTCCGCAAACGGCGAAACGCTTTGACTCGGTGAGTTTCGGCATTCCGACTTCGATGCCCGGTTGCCGAAATTCAGTTGCCTTTGAATTTCGGGTGATCCTCTTTGAGCATGTATGCTTCTGCTACTTGTTCTACATCACACTTTCTTCCGCAAACGGCGAAACGCTTTGACTCGGTGAGTTTTGCGGCATTCCGACTTCGATGCCCCGGTTGCCGAAATTCAGTTGCCTTTGAATTTGGGGTGATCCTCTTGCATGTATGCTTCTGCTACTTGTTCTACATCACACTTTCTTCGCAAACGGCGAAACGCTTTGACTCGGTGAGTTTCGCGGCATTCCGACTTCGATGCCCCGGTTGCCGAAATTCAGTTGCCTTTGAATTTCGGGTGATCCTCTTGAGCATGTATGCTTCTGCTACTTGTTCTACATCAACTTTCTTCCGCAAACGGCGAAACGCTTTGACTCGGTGAGTTTCGCGGCATTCCGACTTCGATGCCCGGTTTGCCGAAATTCAGTTGCCTTTGAATTTCGGGTGATCCTCTTGAGCATGTATGCTTCTGCTACTTGTTCTACATCACACTTTCTTCCGCAAACGGCGAAACGCTTTGACTCGGTGAGTTTCGCGGCATTCCGACTTCGATGCCCCCGGTTGCCGAAATTCAGTTGCCTTTGAATTTCGGGTGATCCCTCTTGAGCATGTATGCTTCTGCTACTTGTTCTACATCACACTTTCTTCCGCAAACGGCGAAACGCTTTGACTCGGTGAGTTTCGCGGCATTCCGACTTCGATGCCCGGTTGCCGAAATTCAGTTGCCTTTGAATTTGGGGTGATCTCTCTTGAGCATGTATGCTTCTGCTACTTGTTCTACATCACACTTTCTTCCGCAAACGGCGAAACGCTTTGACTCGGTGAGTTTCGCGGCATTCCGACTTCGATGCCCCGGTTGCCGAAATTCAGTTGCCTTTGAATTTCGGGTGATCCTCTTGAGCATGTATGCTTCTGCTACTTGTTCTACATCACACTTTCTTCCGCAAACGGCGAAACGCTTTGACTCGGTGAGTTTCGCGGCATTCCGACTTCGATGCCCGGTTGCCGAAATTCAGTTGCCTTTGAATTTCGGGTGATCCCTCTTGAGCATGTATGCTTCTGCTACTTGTTCTACATCACACTTTCTTCCGCAAACGGCGAAACGCTTTGACTCGGTGAGTTTCGCGGCATTCCGACTTCGATGCCCCGGTTGCCGAAATTCAGTTGCCTTTGAATTTCGGGTGATCCCTCTTGAGCATGTATGCTTCTGCTACTTGTTCTACATCACACTTTCTTCCGCAAACGGCGAAACGCTTTGACTCGGTGAGTTTCGCGGCATTCCGACTTCGATGCCCGGTTGCCGAAATTCAGTTGCCTTTGAATTTCGGGTGATCCCTCTTGAGCATGTATGCTTCTGCTACTTGTTCTACATCACACTTTCTTCCGCAAACGGCGAAACGCTTTGACTCGGTGAGTTTCGCGGCATTCCGACTTCGATGCCCGGTTGCCGAAATTCAGTTGCCTTTGAATTTCGGGTGATCCCTCTTGAGCATGTATGCTTCTGCTACTTGTTCTACATCACACTTTCTTCCGCAAACGGCGAAACGCTTTGACTCGGTGAGTTTCGCGGCATTCCGACTTCGATGCCCCGGTTGCCGAAATTCAGTTGCCTTTGAATTTGGGGTGATCCTCTTGAGCATGTATGCTTCTGCTACTTGTTCTACATCACACTTTCTTCCGCAAACGGCGAAACGCTTTGACTCGGTGAGTTTCGCGGCATTCCGACTTCGATGCCCCGGTTGCCGAAATTCAGTTGCCTTTGAATTTGGGGTGATCCCTCTTGAGCATGTATGCTTCTGCTACTTGTTCTACATCACACTTTCTTCCGCAAACGGCGAAACGCTTTGACTCGGTGAGTTTCGCGGCATTCCGACTTCGATGCCCTTGCCGAAATTCAGTTGCCTTTGAATTTCGGGTGATCCTCTTGAGCATGTATGCTTCTGCTACTTGTTCTACATCACACTTTCTTCCGCAAACGGCGAAACGCTTTGACTCGGTGAGTTTCGCGGCATTCCGACTTCGATGCCCGGTTGCCGAAATTCAGTTGCCTTTGAATTTCGGGTGATCCTCTTGAGCATGTATGCTTCTGCTACTTGTTCTACATCACACTTTCTTCCGCAAAGCGAAACGCTTTGACTCGGTGAGTTTCGCGGCATTCCGACTTCGATGCCCCGGTTGCCGAAATTCAGTTGCCTTTGAATTTGGGTGATCCCTCTTGAGCATGTATGCTTCTGCTACTTGTTCTACATCACACTTTCTTCCGCAAACGGCGAAACGCTTTGACTCGGTGAGTTTCGCGGCATTCCGACTTCGATGCCCCGGTTGCCGAAATTCAGTTGCCTTTGAATTTCGGGTGATCCCTCTTGAGCATGTATGCTTCTGCTACTTGTTCTACATCACACTTTCTTCCGCAAACGGCGAAACGCTTTGACTCGGTGAGTTTCGCGGCATTCCGACTTCGATGCCCCGGTTGCCGAAATTCAGTTGCCTTTGAATTTGGGTGATCCCTCTTGAGCATGTATGCTTCTGCTACTTGTTCTACATCACACTTTCTTCCGCAAACGGCGAAACGCTTTGACTCGGTGAGTTTCGCGGCATTCCGACTTCGATGCCCCGGTTGCCGAAATTCAGTTGCCTTTGAATTTGGTGATCCCTCTTGAGCATGTATGCTTCTGCTACTTGTTCTACATCACACTTTCTTCCGCAAACGGCGAAACGCTTTGACTCGGTGAGTTTCGCGGCATTCCGACTTCGATGCCCCTTGCCGAAATTCAGTTGCCTTTGAATTTCGGGTGATCCCTCTTGAGCATGTATGCTTCTGCTACTTGTTCTACATCACACTTTCTTCCGCAAACGGCGAAACGCTTTGACTCGGTGAGTTTCGCGGCATTCCGACTTCGATGCCCCGGTTGCCGAAATTCAGTTGCCTTTGAATTTCGGGTGATCCCTCTTGAGCATGTATGCTTCTGCTACTTGTTCTACATCACACTTTCTTCCGCAAACGGCGAAACGCTTTGACTCGGTGAGTTTCGCGGCATTCCGACTTCGATGCCCCGGTTGCCGAAATTCAGTTGCCTTTGAATTTCGGGTGATCCCTCTTGAGCATGTATGCTTCTGCTACTTGTTCTACATCACACTTTCTTCCGCAAACGGCGAAACGCTTTGACTCGGTGAGTTTCGCGGCATTCCGACTTCGATGCCCCGGTTGCCGAAATTCAGTTGCCTTTGAATTTCGGGTGATCCCTCTTGAGCATGTATGCTTCTGCTACTTGTTCTACATCACACTTTCTTCCGCAAACGGCGAAACGCTTTGACTCGGTGAGTTTCGCGGCATTCCGACTTCGATGCCCCGGTTGCCGAAATTCAGTTGCCTTTGAATTTCGGGTGATCCCTCTTGAGCATGTATGCTTCTGCTACTTGTTCTACATCACACTTTCTTCCGCAAACGGCGAAACGCTTTGACTCGGTGAGTTTCGCGGCATTCCGACTTCGATGCCCCGGTTGCCGAAATTCAGTTGCCTTTGAATTTCGGGTGATCCCTCTTGAGCATGTATGCTTCTGCTACTTGTTCTACATCACACTTTCTTCCGCAAACGGCGAAACGCTTTGACTCGGTGAGTTTCGCGCATTCCGACTTCGATGCCCCGGTTGCCGAAATTCAGTTGCCTTTGAATTTCGTGATCCCTCTTGTGCATGCTACTTTTCTACTTGTTCATCACACTTTCTTCCGCAAACGGCGAAACGCTTTGACTCGGTGAGTTTCGCGGCATTCCGACTTCGATGCCCCGGTTGCCGAAATTCAGTTGCCTTTGAATTTCGGGTGATCCCTCTTGAGCATGTATGCTTCTGCTACTTGTTCTACATCACACTTTCTTCCGCAAACGAAACGCTTTGACTCGGTGAGTTTCGCGGCATTCCGACTTCGATGCCCCGGTTGCCGAAATTCAGTTGCCTTTGAATTTGGGTGATCCCTCTTGAGCATGTATGCTTCTGCTACTTGTTCTACATCACACTTTCTTCCGCAAACGGCGAAACGCTTTGACTCGGTGAGTTTCGCGGCATTCCGACTTCGATGCCCCGGTTGCCGAAATTCAGTTGCCTTTGAATTTCGGGTGATCCCTCTTGAGCATGTATGCTTCTGCTACTTGTTCTACATCACACTTTCTTCCGCAAACGGCGAAACGCTTTGACTCGGTGAGTTTCGCGGCATTCCGACTTCGATGCCCCGGTTGCCGAAATTCAGTTGCCTTTGAATTTCGGGTGATCCCTCTTGAGCATGTATGCTTCTGCTACTTGTTCTACATCACACTTTCTTCCGCAAACGGCGAAACGCTTTGACTCGGTGAGTTTCGCGGCATTCCGACTTCGATGCCCCGGTTGCCGAAATTCAGTTGCCTTTGAATTTCGGGTGATCCCTCTTGAGCATGTATGCTTCTGCTACTTGTTCTACATCACACTTTCTTCCGCAAAGCGAAACGCTTTGACTCGGTGAGTTTCGCGGCATTCCGACTTCGATGCCCCGGTTGCCGAAATTCAGTTGCCTTTGAATTTCGGGTGATCCCTCTTGAGCATGTATGCTTCTGCTACTTGTTCTACATCACACTTTCTTCCGCAAACGGCGAAACGCTTTGACTCGGTGAGTTTCGCGGCATTCCGACTTCGATGCCCCTTGCCGAAATTCAGTTGCCTTTGAATTTCGGGTGATCCCTCTTGAGCATGTATGCTTCTGCTACTTGTTCTACATCACACTTTCTTCCGCAAACGGCGAAACGCTTTGACTCGGTGAGTTTCGCGGCATTCCGACTTCGATGCCCCGGTTGCCGAAATTCAGTTGCCTTTGAATTTGGGTGATCCCTCTTGAGCATGTATGCTTCTGCTACTTGTTCTACATCACACTTTCTTCCGCAAACGGCGAAACGCTTTGACTCGGTGAGTTTCGCGGCATTCCGACTTCGATGCCCCGGTTGCCGAAATTCAGTTGCCTTTGAATTTCGGGTGATCCCTCTTGAGCATGTATGCTTCTGCTACTTGTTCTACATCACACTTTCTTCCGCAAACGGCGAAACGCTTTGACTCGGTGAGTTTCGCGGCATTCCGACTTCGATGCCCCGGTTGCCGAAATTCAGTTGCCTTTGAATTTCGGGTGATCCCTCTTGAGCATGTATGCTTCTGCTACTTGTTCTACATCACACTTTCTTCCGCAAAGCGAAACGCTTTGACTCGGTGAGTTTCGCGGCATTCCGACTTCGATGCCCCGGTTGCCGAAATTCAGTTGCCTTTGAATTTCGGGTGATCCCTCTTGAGCATGTATGCTTCTGCTACTTGTTCTACATCACTTTCTTCCGCAAACGGCGAAACGCTTTGACTCGGTGAGTTTCGCGGCATTCCGACTTCGATGCCCCGGTTGCCGAAATTCAGTTGCCTTTGAATTTCGGGTGATCCCTCTTGAGCATGTATGCTTCTGCTACTTGTTCTACATCACACTTTCTTCCGCAAACGGCGAAACGCTTTGACTCGGTGAGTTTCGCGGCATTCCGACTTCGATGCCCCGGTTGCCGAAATTCAGTTGCCTTTGAATTTCGGGTGATCCCTCTTGAGCATGTATGCTTCTGCTACTTGTTCTACATCACACTTTCTTCCGCAAACGGCGAAACGCTTTGACTCGGTGAGTTTCGCGGCATTCCGACTTCGATGCCCCGGTTGCCGAAATTCAGTTGCCTTTGAATTTCGGGTGATCCCTCTTGAGCATGTATGCTTCTGCTACTTGTTCTACATCACACTTTCTTCCGCAAACGGCGAAACGCTTTGACTCGGTGAGTTTCGCGGCATTCCGACTTCGATGCCCCGGTTGCCGAAATTCAGTTGCCTTTGAATTTCGGGTGATCCCTCTTGAGCATGTATGCTTCTGCTACTTGTTCTACATCACACTTTCTTCCGCAAACGGCGAAACGCTTTGACTCGGTGAGTTTCGCGGCATTCCGACTTCGATGCCCCGGTTGCCGAAATTCAGTTGCCTTTGAATTTCGGGTGATCCCTCTTGAGCATGTATGCTTCTGCTACTTGTTCTACATCACACTTTCTTCCGCAAACGGCGAAACGCTTTGACTCGGTGAGTTTCGCGGCATTCCGACTTCGATGCCCCGGTTGCCGAAATTCAGTTGCCTTTGAATTTCGGGTGATCCCTCTTGAGCATGTATGCTTCTGCTACTTGTTCTACATCACACTTTCTTCCGCAAACGGCGAAACGCTTTGACTCGGTGAGTTTCGCGGCATTCCGACTTCGATGCCCCGGTTGCCGAAATTCAGTTGCCTTTGAATTTCGGGTGATCCCTCTTGAGCATGTATGCTTCTGCTACTTGTTCTACATCACACTTTCTTCCGCAAACGGCGAAACGCTTTGACTCGGTGAGTTTCGCGGCATTCCGACTTCGATGCCCCGGTTGCCGAAATTCAGTTGCCTTTGAATTTCGGGTGATCCCTCTTGAGCATGTATGCTTCTGCTACTTGTTCTACATCACACTTTCTTCCGCAAACGGCGAAACGCTTTGACTCGGTGAGTTTCGCGGCATTCCGACTTCGATGCCCCGGTTGCCGAAATTCAGTTGCCTTTGAATTTCGGGTGATCCCTCTTGAGCATGTATGCTTCTGCTACTTGTTCTACATCACACTTTCTTCCGCAAACGGCGAAACGCTTTGACTCGGTGAGTTTCGCGGCATTCCGACTTCGATGCCCCGGTTGCCGAAATTCAGTTGCCTTTGAATTTCGGGTGATCCCTCTTGAGCATGTATGCTTCTGCTACTTGTTCTACATCACACTTTCTTCCGCAAACGGCGAAACGCTTTGACTCGGTGAGTTTCGCGGCATTCCGACTTCGATGCCCCGGTTGCCGAAATTCAGTTGCCTTTGAATTTGGGTGATCCCTCTTGAGCATGTATGCTTCTGCTACTTGTTCTACATCACACTTTCTTCCGCAAACGGCGAAACGCTTTGACTCGGTGAGTTTCGCGGCATTCCGACTTCGATGCCCCTTGCCGAAATTCAGTTGCCTTTGAATTTCGGGTGATCCCTCTTGAGCATGTATGCTTCTGCTACTTGTTCTACATCACACTTTCTTCCGCAAACGGCGAAACGCTTTGACTCGGTGAGTTTCGCGGCATTCCGACTTCGATGCCCCGGTTGCCGAAATTCAGTTGCCTTTGAATTTCGGGTGATCCCTCTTGAGCATGTATGCTTCTGCTACTTGTTCTACATCACACTTTCTTCCGCAAACGGCGAAACGCTTTGACTCGGTGAGTTTCGCGGCATTCCGACTTCGATGCCCCGGTTGCCGAAATTCAGTTGCCTTTGAATTTCGGGTGATCCCTCTTGAGCATGTATGCTTCTGCTACTTGTTCTACATCACACTTTCTTCCGCAAACGCGAAACGCTTTGACTCGGTGAGTTTCGCGGCATTCCGACTTCGATGCCCCGGTTGCCGAAATTCAGTTGCCTTTGAATTTCGGGTGATCCCTCTTGAGCATGTATGCTTCTGCTACTTGTTCTACATCACACTTTCTTCCGCAAACGGCGAAACGCTTTGACTCGGTGAGTTTCGCGGCATTCCGACTTCGATGCCCGGTTGCCGAAATTCAGTTGCCTTTGAATTTCGGGTGATCCCTCTTGAGCATGTATGCTTCTGCTACTTGTTCTACATCACACTTTCTTCCGCAAACGGCGAAACGCTTTGACTCGGTGAGTTTCGCGGCATTCCGACTTCGATGCCCCGGTTGCCGAAATTCAGTTGCCTTTGAATTTCGGGTGATCCCTCTTGAGCATGTATGCTTCTGCTACTTGTTCTACATCACACTTTCTTCCGCAAACGGCGAAACGCTTTGACTCGGTGAGTTTCGCGGCATTCCGACTTCGATGCCCCGGTTGCCGAAATTCAGTTGCCTTTGAATTTCGGGTGATCCCTCTTGAGCATGTATGCTTCTGCTACTTGTTCTACATCACACTTTCTTCCGCAAACGGCGAAACGCTTTGACTCGGTGAGTTTCGCGGCATTCCGACTTCGATGCCCCTTGCCGAAATTCAGTTGCCTTTGAATTTCGGGTGATCCCTCTTGAGCATGTATGCTTCTGCTACTTGTTCTACATCACACTTTCTTCCGCAAACGGCGAAACGCTTTGACTCGGTGAGTTTCGCGGCATTCCGACTTCGATGCCCCGGTTGCCGAAATTCAGTTGCCTTTGAATTTCGGGTGATCCCTCTTGAGCATGTATGCTTCTGCTACTTGTTCTACATCACACTTTCTTCCGCAAACGGCGAAACGCTTTGACTCGGTGAGTTTCGCGGCATTCCGACTTCGATGCCCCGGTTGCCGAAATTCAGTTGCCTTTGAATTTCGGGTGATCCCTCTTGAGCATGTATGCTTCTGCTACTTGTTCTACATCACACTTTCTTCCGCAAACGGCGAAACGCTTTGACTCGGTGAGTTTCGCGGCATTCCGACTTCGATGCCCCGGTTGCCGAAATTCAGTTGCCTTTGAATTTCGGGTGATCCCTCTTGAGCATGTATGCTTCTGCTACTTGTTCTACATCACACTTTCTTCCGCAAACGGCGAAACGCTTTGACTCGGTGAGTTTCGCGGCATTCCGACTTCGATCCCGGTTGCCGAAATTCAGTTGCCTTTGAATTTCGGGTGATCCCTCTTGAGCATGTATGCTTCTGCTACTTGTTCTACATCACACTTTCTTCCGCAAACGGCGAAACGCTTTGACTCGGTGAGTTTCGCGGCATTCCGACTTCGATGCCCCTTGCCGAAATTCAGTTGCCTTTGAATTTCGGGTGATCCCTCTTGAGCATGTATGCTTCTGCTACTTGTTCTACATCACACTTTCTTCCGCAAACGGCGAAACGCTTTGACTCGGTGAGTTTCGCGGCATTCCGACTTCGATGCCCCGGTTTCCGAAATTCAGTTGCCTTTGAATTTGGGTGATCCCTCTTGAGCATGTATGCTTCTGCTACTTGTTCTACATCACACTTTCTTCCGCAAACGGCGAAACGCTTTGACTCGGTGAGTTTCGCGGCATTCCGACTTCGATGCCCCTTGCCGAAATTCAGTTGCCTTTGAATTTCGGGTGATCCTCTTGAGCATGTATGCTTCTGCTACTTGTTCTACATCACACTTTCTTCCGCAAACGGCGAAACGCTTTGACTCGGTGAGTTTCGCGGCATTCCGACTTCGATGCCCCGGTTGCCGAAATTCAGTTGCCTTTGAATTTCGGGTGATCCCTCTTGAGCATGTATGCTTCTGCTACTTGTTCTACATCACACTTTCTTCCGCAAACGGCGAAACGCTTTGACTCGGTGAGTTTCGCGGCATTCCGACTTCGATGCCCCGGTTGCCGAAATTCAGTTGCCTTTGAATTTCGGGTGATCCCTCTTGAGCATGTATGCTTCTGCTACTTGTTCTACATCACACTTTCTTCCGCAAACGGCGAAACGCTTTGACTCGGTGAGTTTCGCGGCATTCCGACTTCGACCCCGGTTGCCGAAATTCAGTTGCCTTTGAATTTCGGGTGATCCCTCTTGAGCATGTATGCTTCTGCTACTTGTTCTACATCACACTTTCTTCCGCAAACGGCGAAACGCTTTGACTCGGTGAGTTTCGCGGCATTCCGACTTCGATGCCCCGGTTGCCGAAATTCAGTTGCCTTTGAATTTCGGGTGATCCCTCTTGAGCATGTATGCTTCTGCTACTTGTTCTACAACACTTTCTTCCGCAAACGGCGAAACGCTTTGACTCGGTGAGTTTCGCGGCATTCCGACTTCGATGCCCCGGTTGCCGAAATTCAGTTGCCTTTGAATTTCGGTGATCCCTCTTGAGCATGTATGCTTCTGCTACTTGTTCTACATCACACTTTCTTCCGCAAACGGCGAAACGCTTTGACTCGGTGAGTTTCGCGGCATTCCGACTTCGATGCCCCGGTTGCCGAAATTCAGTTGCCTTTGAATTTCGGGTGATCCCTCTTGAGCATGTATGCTTCTGCTACTTGTTCTACATCACACTTTCTTCCGCAAACGGCGAAACGCTTTGACTCGGTGAGTTTCGCGGCATTCCGACTTCGATGCCCCGGTTGCCGAAATTCAGTTGCCTTTGAATTTGGGTGATCCTCTTGAGCATGTATGCTTCTGCTACTTGTTCTACATCACACTTTCTTCCGCAAACGCGAAACGCTTTGACTCGGTGAGTTTCGCGGCATTCCGACTTCGATGCCCCGGTTGCCGAAATTCAGTTGCCTTTGAATTTCGGGTGATCCCTCTTGAGCATGTATGCTTCTGCTACTTGTTCTACATCACACTTTCTTCCGCAAACGGCGAAACGCTTTGACTCGGTGAGTTTCGCGGCATTCCGACTTCGATGCCCGGTTGCCGAAATTCAGTTGCCTTTGAATTTCGGGTGATCCCTCTTGAGCATGTATGCTTCTGCTACTTGTTCTACATCACACTTTCTTCCGCAAACGGCGAAACGCTTTGACTCGGTGAGTTTCGCGGCATTCCGACTTCGATGCCCCGGTTGCCGAAATTCAGTTGCCTTTGAATTTCGGGTGATCCCTCTTGAGCATGTATGCTTCTGCTACTTGTTCTACATCACACTTTCTTCCGCAAACGGCGAAACGCTTTGACTCGGTGAGTTTCGCGGCATTCCGACTTCGATGCCCCGGTTGCCGAAATTCAGTTGCCTTTGAATTTCGGGTGATCCCTCTTGAGCATGTATGCTTCTGCTACTTGTTCTACATCACACTTTCTTCCGCAAACGGCGAAACGCTTTGACTCGGTGAGTTTCGCGGCATTCCGACTTCGATGCCCCTTGCCGAAATTCAGTTGCCTTTGAATTTCGGGTGATCCCTCTTGAGCATGTATGCTTCTGCTACTTGTTCTACATCACACTTTCTTCCGCAAACGGCGAAACGCTTTGACTCGGTGAGTTTCGCGGCATTCCGACTTCGATGCCCCGGTTGCCGAAATTCAGTTGCCTTTGAATTTGGGTGATCCTCTTGAGCATGTATGCTTCTGCTACTTGTTCTACATCACACTTTCTTCCGCAAACGGCGAAACGCTTTGACTCGGTGAGTTTCGCGGCATTCCGACTTCGATGCCCCGGTTGCCGAAATTCAGTTGCCTTTGAATTTCGGGTGATCCCTCTTGAGCATGTATGCTTCTGCTACTTGTTCTACATCACACTTTCTTCCGCAAACGGCGAAACGCTTTGACTCGGTGAGTTTCGCGGCATTCCGACTTCGATGCCCCGGTTGCCGAAATTCAGTTGCCTTTGAATTTCGGGTGATCCCTCTTGAGCATGTATGCTTCTGCTACTTGTTTCACATCACACTTTCTTCCGCAAACGGCGAAACGCTTTGACTCGGTGAGTTTCGCGGCATTCCGACTTCGATGCCCCGGTTGCCGAAATTCAGTTGCCTTTGAATTTCGGGTGATCCCTCTTGAGCATGTATGCTTCTGCTACTTGTTCTACATCACACTTTCTTCCGCAAACGGCGAAACGCTTTGACTCGGTGAGTTTCGCGGCATTCCGACTTCGATGCCCCGGTTGCCGAAATTCAGTTGCCTTTGAATTTCGGGTGATCCCTCTTGAGCATGTATGCTTCTGCTACTTGTTCTACATCACACTTTCTTCCGCAAACGGCGAAACGCTTTGACTCGGTGAGTTTCGCGGCATTCCGACTTCGATGCCCCGGTTGCCGAAATTCAGTTGCCTTTGAATTTCGGGTGATCCCTCTTGAGCATGTATGCTTCTGCTACTTGTTCTACATCACACTTTCTTCCGCAAACGGCGAAACGCTTTGACTCGGTGAGTTTCGCGGCATTCCGACTTCGAT
>CAXHTJ010001574.1:0-18681 GCA_964019445.1 Populus tremula | reverse complement strand
GGTTGTTCAACGGGTTTCTGAATGCACAAATTGACATTAGTGATGAGCAACGCGAGAACATCTTTCATACTCGATGTCAGATTCGAGATAAGGTGTGCGGGATGATCATTGATAATGGAAGTTGCACTAATGTTGCGTCAACTACCTTGGTGGAGAAATTGGGTTTAAATACCCTTGCACATCCCAGACCCTATAGTTTGCGATGGCTGAATGAGAATGGGGAGATTCGGGTGACAAGCAAGTTCGTGTACCTTTTTCCATTAAAACCTATCACGACGAGGTTTTATGTGACGTTGCGCCAATGTCAGCTAGCCATTTGTTGCTGGGTCGTCCATGGCAGTTTGATAAGGATGTGACCTACAATGGACAAAAGAACACTTATTCTTTTATGCTGAATGGAAAGAAGGTGAACTTGTTACCACTAAGTTCTCAACAAGTTACAGAGGATCAGTTACGAAGCCAACAAAAGGAGGTGACATCACGAAAGGGGCTGTTGTTAGCCAAAAAAGGAGACATCAAACAAGCATTAGCCACAACAGGGATTGTTTTCATGGTCTGGGCAAAGAAACTACTACAAGTAGAAGGATTGGACTTACCAAGACAGATTAAGGAATTACTTAAAGAATTTAAAGATGTGTTTCCAGATGGTACCACCTATTCGTGGTATTGAGCATCAAATTGATTTGGTGTCGGGAGCTTCACTTCCTAATAGACTAGCATACAGATGTAATCCAGAGGAAGCGAAAGAGATTCAAAGGCAGGTCGGTGAGCTCTTAGAGAAGGGCTATGTGCGAGAATCACTTAGTCCATGTTCCGTACCTACTTTGCTTGTACCGAAGAAAGATGGTACCATGAGGATGTGTATGGACAGCCGCGCTATCAACAAAATAACAGTTAAGTATCGATTTCCTATACCCAAACTTGATGATTTGCTTGATGAGTTGCATGGTGTTGCATTGTTTTCTAAAGTCCATTTGAGCAGTGGCTATCACCAAATTAGAATGAAAGAGGGAGATGAATGGAAAACATCATTTAAAACTAAACAGGGGTTATATGAATGGATGGTAATGCCGTTTGGGTTATCTAATGTGCCTAGTACATTTATGAGGCTTATGAATCATGTTTTGAGGAAGTATATTGGGTTGTTTGTTGTAGTATATTTTGACGACATCCTGGTGTATAGCAAGACCTTTGATGATCATGTGAAGCATCTTGAGTTGTGTTTAGACTTTGCAAGATTCTAAGTTGTATGGGAAACTCACAAAGTGTTACTTTTGTAAAGAAAGTGTCGTGTTTCTTGGATATATTATCTCTAGCAGGGGAGTTAGAGTTAATGAGGAGAAAATTGAGGCAATTCGAGACTGGCCAAAACCTGCTAGTATCACTGATGTGAGGAGTTTCCATGGTTTAGCTCTATTGTTGCTCCTATGACAGAATGCTTGAAAAAAGGGAAGGAGTTTAGATGGAGTGAAGATGAGCAGAAAGCTTTTGAGCTAATTAAGGAAAAGTTGTGTACTGCTCCAGTTTTAGCACTTCCAGACTTTGCTAAAACATTCGAAATAGAGTGCAATGCTTCCGGGGTTGGAATTGGTGCTGTTTTGATGCAAGAAAAGAGACCGATTGCATTCTTCAGTGAAAAGTTAAATGGAGCGCGTTTTAACTACTATATTTACTGTCGGAGTTCTATGCTTTGATTCGGGCTCTGGAGGTATGGCAACACTACTTGTTGCCTAAAGAATTTGTTATACATACTGATCATGAAGCCTTAAAGTATCTTAAGGGGCAAAACAAGTTGAATCGAAGACATGCTAAATGGGTGGAGTTCATGGAGTCATTTCCTTATGTCATAAAGTACAAGAAAGGGCAAGTTAATGTGGTTGCTGATGCTCTTTCTAGGAGTTATGCACTGATCTCTATGTTGAATGCAAGGCTGATGGGTTTTGAACAGGTGAAGGATCAGTATGCCAATGATTCCTACTTTGCTAATGTGGTTGCCGAATGTGCAAAAGGAGCTTGTGATGGGTTCTTTATGCATAAAGGTTACTTGTTCAAAATGGGCAGAATGTGTATTCCTTCAGGTTCGTTACGGGAGTTTTTTTTTTTTTGGTAAGCTAACTTATGTATTAAAAGAAAATGATACAAAGAATATAATGCACCCAAGATTTACAATGTGGACAGAAATGAAAACCAACAAATGGCTACAGGCTAGCCACATAACAAAACAAAAACTTAGACCAACTAGATATGCTAGGGGTACAAAAACAACCAGCTAAACATCAAATTAAGAGTCCATGTTATTGACCCTCCAAAGTCTTTGGATCCTTATGTTTTCATCTGTTTGTTGAACATTCCTCATCAAAACAAGCTTATCGCGAATGATTCATTTGATCAAAAACCAAATTCGAAGCTTTAGACACATCTGCAAAGATCCTTGCGTTCCGTTCTTGCCAGATACAATACACTGTAGCTGCGAAACCCAGTTTACGAGAAAAGTTGACGAAACTTTTGCCATGCCAAGAGACAGTGGCCAATCGAATCCATTCATCCAAGCTTTTTGTCATTCTTGGAATGTCGCATCTGTCACAAACATTCCACCATAATGCTTTCGTAAAGGAGCATTCAAAGAACAAGTGGTTGTGATCTTCATTATTGCGGAGACAGTGAGCACCTATTGGGACCATGAATACCAAACCGATGAAGTCTATCCTGCGTTGAGAGTTTCCGTTGGATAGCCACCCAAAGAAGAAATGCATGTCTTGGGACAACATTCTTGAACCACACGATGTCATGCCAATCAACCATCTGATGATGAATTCTTAGTTGTTCCCAAGCTACTTTGACCGAGAAACTCTGATTTGGCGAATCCAACCAAACAATCTCATCCTTTTGCCCCTTAGGAGTAGATGTGGAAGGAATAGCTTCTATAATGGGGTGCCAGCCAATAGCATGAGTGATAGGAATTCTCCATTCTAAGTTATTAATCAGCACGTTCACTCTCGCATTGTGTTCCATACCTGAATCATAGATGAATCGTTCACCGTAAGTATCAGCGAGCGGGCTGTGAGGATGCCAATTGTCAAACCATAGAGAGGTTGTCATTCCATCTCCGATAATGTGCTTCATCTTCGGCCATGCTAAGGATCTGAGCTTTAGAATCTTTCCCCAAGCCCAAGAGCAGCTTCCTGGCGCCTTGATTGTCCAGAAATTCCTACCTCGCAAGAGATTGGATCTGATCCAAGTAGACCAGATTGAGCCATCCGAGTCATTGCACAAGTTCCAAATGTGTTTCAACAAGGCAATCTTGTTCCATTCTGTTATCCTTTTTATGCCTAGCCCCCCCTCCTTTCTTGGAAGACATACCTGATCCCAAGCCACTTTAGCCCTAGTAGTGCTCATATCTGAACCTGACCAAAGAAAGATCTCATAATTTGCTCAACGTTTTTCACTACTTGCCCAGGTAATAGGAATAGAGATGCCCAATAGACCTGGATGGAGAATAAAACTGAGTTAATCAGTTGTACTCGCCCTGCGAAAGAGAGTGTTCTGCAGGTCCAATGTCGTACTTTAGCGGTAATTCGATCCACGAGGCCCTTACAATCAACAGCCTTTAGTCTGGACGAGATAAGAGGCACTCCCAAATATTTCATAGGAAGCTCCCCCTCTCTAAACCCAAGAATACTGATAATCTGTTCCCTCTCAGCACCTAACACCGCTCAAGAAGATGTCACTTTTGTTTGGATTTGGATATAGACCTGATAGATCTTGAAACTCTATGAGTGCATTTTTGATCATACGAACTGAGTGTACATCCCCTTTGCTGAATATCATCAAGTCGTCGGCAAAGCAAAGATGAGAAATTCTGTCCTTCTTGCATCTCCAGTGGAACTTGAAGTTTTGATTGGCACTCATATTGCAGAACAGCCCTGACAGGATTTCCATGCAAAGGACAAACAAATATGGAGATAATGGATCACCTTGTCTCAGCCCTCTACCCCCATTAAAGTAACCTGCAAGTTCACCGTTGACGTTGATTGAGAATTGACACGATGTAACACACACCATGATCCAATCAACCACTGTTCTAGGGAATCCCATTTTTATTAACGTAGCATCAACGAAATCCCACCGAACCGAGTCATAAGCCTTCATCAGATCTACTTTCATAGCACAACGAGCCGGACCCGTAGATTTATGATAGCCTTTCATTAGCTCCTGAGACAAAAGAATATTGTCGCTGATTCTCCGTCCAGAGATAAAAGCTGTCTGATACGGACCTACTAAGGACGGCAAAACAACTTTCATTCTCCCAGCTAGAATCTTCGCGATGCATTTGTATACTGTATTGCAGCAAGATATAGGACGAAAATCTGTCAACCTCGTAGGATTAGCAACTTTAGGGATAAGGGAAATGGATGTAGCATTCATTTCTTTAAGCATTCTACGAGTCTGAAAGAAGGAGCTAACAGCTTTGATTACATCTTCCCCCACTATATGCCACATTCTTTTGAAGAAACCTGCGTTGAAGCCATCCGGGCCAGGGCTTTGTTGTTTTTCAAACTAAACATAGCATTCTTAATCTCCTCTCTTGTTACATGTGTTGAGTCGAAGACAGTTTGCAGTTAATTGCCGATTGCATCACTTCCTCGTTCAAGACCCTAGGCATCTGATTCACTCCCAACACACGCTGGAAGTATGCAATTACTTCTGATTTGACTGCCTCGTGTCCTTCAACGACTTCCCCATCCTCCCTTGTAATGGAGAGAAGCTTATTTCTATTCTGTCTTCCATTTACTGATTTGTGGAAGTAGCTAGTATTCTGATCCCCCAAGCTAAGCCATTGCATCCTTGCCTTTTGTTTGAAAAAACTCTCTTCCGCCCTGACAGTAGAAGCATAGTTACGAACAGCATCTCTTTCTCGCATACGCAATGTTGGATTCTCAGGCGCTGTATGCAGAGCTTGTTGAGCCTTATCCATGTGATCTTTTGCATCTTTGACTCTATCGGAAATATTGGAGAAGTGAGTCTTATTGAAATGTTTAAGTTCCTGCTTTAGCTTCCTTAGTTTGCAACACAACTGATACATTGGACAACCCCCGAATGCTGATCCCATACTTTCTTCACCAAGGGCATGAACTCGTCATGATCCATCCACATATCGAAGAATCTGAATGGTTTCTTTATGTTCTGAACATTACCAGTGACTTTTACCACCATGGGAGAATGATCCGACATACCAGCAGGCAAGAATCTCGCTTCCGACAATGGGAAGTGCATATTCCACTTCTCATTTACAAGCACTCTATCTAGTTTCCGCATAATCATATTCTCAGGACATTGGTTCGTCCAAGTATAATGCATACCTGAATACCGAAGATCATCCACTTTCGCTTCACGTATACATGTTTCCAATCTGTCCATATGACCAGCCCACGTAGAAGACCCTCCTAACCTCTCTGACTGGTTGCGGATAGCATTAAAGTCGCCCATAAGAATCCATGGGGTTGACTCCCATCCATCACTACGACTCACAATATCAGACCATAAAGCCTCACGTAAGGATGCATTATTGTCTCCGTAAATGATTGAAGCATTAAAACAGATATTGGTAGCTAATATCATGACAGAAACATGGATAGCCTGGTCTGACATTCCCAGAACATCCACCTTCACCAAATCAGCATTCCAACAAACCCAAATACGACCACGACAAGAGAAATCATAATTATACAAGAATGACCAATTACGCAGAAGAAGTTGCGAAACATTATCTTTATTCCTGTCTCTAACCCGAGTTTCAACCAAACCAAAAAAAACCATCCTCTCTTGATGGATGAGCTGACGCAGTTCTGAATGCTTTATGGGATCATTCAAACCTCTAACATTCCAACATCCAATAATCATAGGGAATTAGAGAGGAGTACCAAACAGCAACACACTGATTACCTTGACTTGCCCCCCCTCGAGGAGCCAGATTTCTTACTCTTCTTTGAAAAGCCTGGAGAACCCGTTTTCTTTTTCTCTAGAGAGTCTCTAGCCTTGCTAGCTAACTGATTAATAAAAGTTTCCCCGTCAGAAGAAATCGGACTTTGCGGACTTGTTGGGATCAGTGACGTCGACTCCTTATCCTCGTCTTCCTTACCTGTATCACTCCCATAGCTCCAATATCAACATTCACCTCATGACTAACAGGGTTCATGGTGCATAAGCAATTGTATTACAGATGGTTAAACTTTGATCTAAAGAAGTACATGCAGCCCCTTCCTCCGGCACCATGTCTGCTCGTAAACTCTTCAAAACAAGAGGAGAGGTAGGATTTTCATCTTCATAACAACCAGCATTGGGCACATCTGATGTCGCAGTTTCATTCGTATGACAATCAGCAATATGTAAAGCAGATGCTACAGAACCATTCTCATTACAATTAAGCTCTTTAGATGCCAAACAATCATTCTCACCAATCGTAACACCCTTATTTCGTTTACCAACTACCTGCCATTGAAGCTGATTCTGCTTATTATCTGCAGGTTTAGAGTTCACAACTCCTATTTTCCTTTTTCCATCTGCCCCCATTGTACGATCATCAACTTTACTGGTAGCACATATCGCTGTGGTATGTCCAAAGACATTGCAATTATTGCACCTTGATGGTATCCATTCATAATCCGCTGAAATTGTTATGAATAACCCATTTGGACAGCGAAGGTCGTATTCCTTCACCAGCGTTTTCGAAGCTTCTATCTCAACGCAAACTCTTGCGTAGCTAAGCCTTTTACGCAATGTAGTGAGGTCAGCATGAAGGGGAACCCCAATAGCACTCGCTACACAACTCAACCCCTTAACAGTCCAATACTCGAGAGGAACATTATAGAGCTTAACCCATACCGGAACTCTATCCAGATCATCTTTCAAAAATTGCATGTTCGGATGCCAACGTTTAAGCACCAAAGGTCTGTTGGCCATGTGCCATGGGGCTCTCTCCAGAACATTAGTGGCGCGATCGACAGAATCAAAAGTGAAGAGAAAGAAACCATTATCAGAAGATAAAACTCGGATAGACCGTGGGAGCCCCATATTCTTTTGGCAATAGAATTAACAACAGGATAGGGTAATTTCTGACCCACGAAATGACCAACTAGAGTGGATTTCCAAAGTTCACAGCCATCCTCAAACACATCAAGTGGAGGAGCTACTGTCACACGACCATCAGTTATTGCGGGGGGAGCAAAATGCAAGTTACGGACTGGATTCATATCAAGGGACATCCTACCCTTATTGTCATCAACATCAGAGCCCTTCAAAGCATTTAAAAAATTCAATTTGGGGCTAAGGTTTAGCTGTTCTTGTTGCTTAGACCCAACCTTCAACTCATCAACTTTAGAACTCAACATGTCGTGACTAATTAGCATATCATGGAGCTCTAATTGTAAGGTATGTCCAGATTTAACTGCATTTTGTTGTTCAATGTCAGAGCTAACCATTGGAACAGATTCGATTGCAGAACACAAAGACATTATGGTACAGAATTGCGAGTCCCGTATCTACCAGCACTTTGATTGGAACAACGATCCGTTCGGTCAAGATATATAGCAGGTTCAGAAAACAACATACTAAAAGATGGTGACGATCCAACGGTGAACAAAGGAGATCGAGCTTCGACAACACCACTCTCTAACCAGCAAGCAAATGAACTTCCAAATGAGTTGTATTCAATTCTGCGTTTGAGATACTAACCTCGTTGATTGGAATGAAGATCCGTCCATTCAATGTGTAGAACAGGTTGGAACAAACAACATTCACCAGCACGCCCTTATCTCTCCAACTTCAATTACTAAAGTTGCCAATGAAAGGTTCTAGCATCCCTGCAGTCTCTCCTCTCTGGAATTCTCACCACTCTCTAACCAGCAAGCAAATGAACTTCCAAATGAGTTGTATTCAATTCTGCGTTTGAGATACTAACCTCGTTGATTGGAATGAAGATCCGTCCATTCAATGTGTAGAACAGGTTGGAACGAACAACATTCACAGCACGCCCTTATCTCACAGAATTACGAAGGCCATTATCTCACAGTTCATTAATTGGAACGACGATCCCTCCAGTCAAGATGTAGAGCATGTTCTGATGGGAAACATACTCAAATTTGGTGACGATCCAACGGTGAACCAAAGAGATCAGGGACACTTCAGATTAGAGAGAGAGAGAGAGAGGCGTTTCTGATATGAGTTCTTTTTTGAAATTCGAAATTTTACGGGAGTTGCTTGTGCGAGAGGCTCATAGTGGTGGTCTTAGTGGTCATTTTGGGGAGAAGAAGACTAATGAGCTGCTGAAAGAACATTTTTTTTGGCCCAGTATGTTATGGGATGTACAGAAGGTGATTGAAAGATGTGTTATTTGCAAGAGAGCTAAAGGTAAAGAGAATGCGTATGGACTATATATGCCACTGCCTATTCCAGAGCAACCATGGATGGATATTAGCATGGACTTTGTACTTGGACTACCAAGAACACAACGTGGGAAGGATTCAATAATGGTGGTGGTTGATCGATTCTCCAAAATGTCCCATTTCATTCCTTGTACAAAAACTGACGATGCAGTACATGTTGCTGATTTGTTCTTTCAAGAGATTGTTCGTTTGCATGGAATTCCTAAAAGCATTGTCTCTGATCATGATACAAAGTTCTTAAGCCACTTTTGGAAGACTCTTTGGAGGAAACTTGGAACAAAGTTACTTTTCAGTACGGCATGTCATCCACAAACTGATGGACAAACTGAGGTAGTAAACCGAACTTTATCTTCTTTGTTACGAGCTGTTATACATAAGAATTTGAAGAGTTGGGATACTTGTTTGCCGATTGTGGAGTTTGCATATAATCGTAGTGTGCATGGGGCTACAAAATTTTCACCATTTGAGGTTGTGTATGGCTTTAATCCTTGTGTTCCTATTGATCTTGTTCATATTCCAATTGATGAGAGGACATCTATGGATGGAATTAGAAAGGCAGAATTGATGAAGAAACTACATGAGCAGGTTCGACTACATATTGAGGAGAAAACAACAAAGTATGCTAAACAAGCTAACAAGGGGCGAAAGATGGTCAGGTTTGAACCTGGAGATCTTGTTTGGATTCATATTAGCAAGGGCAGATTTCCAAGCAAACGTAAGTCCAAGTTGATGCCAAGAGCTGACGGTCCATTTCGTATTATAGAGAAGGTGAATGACAATGCATATAAGGTAGATCTTCCTGGTGATTACAACGTATCAGCTACTTTTAATGTGAAAGACTTATCTCCATACTTGGATGATGATGACGATTCTGATTTGAGGACAAATCATTATCAACCCGGCCCTGATGATGTGCATCATGGGAATTATAATCCATCTCGTAAAGCTGAATCTAATATGCAAGAGGATTCAGATGGTCCAATGACAAGAGCGAGAGCGAAACAACTACAACGGGCCTTGACGAATCAAATTGCAATGATTGAAGCTGCGTCGGAGTTAAAAATTAGCAATCAGTTTGAAATTGGTTCAAGGGTGCTTATTTGCCTAGAATTGGAACTTGGAGATGGGAAAAGCCCTTAATGGTTCTTTTCATGCTGGGCTACTTGTATTTGGATTGATAATGCAAGTGAAGGAATTGATGCTGTTTATGGTCAGAACAGTAGATGGATTTGAACCCGAATTTGAAGTCATCCAATGCATGTGAAAACAAGATTTATGTAGGTAAAATTCAAGTTCAGAACGTGATCTTTCTATATTATCCAACCATGATTGCATTGGACTTTTGTGTCAAAAGTTATGGCTGTTTTAAATTTCGTCTGCATATGTTTTAGAATTGTCAAAAAAAAAAAACATGTGTTAGTTAAATTTGTCTACTTGCTTTATTAAAAGTCTAGTTTTTAGGCTTGACTTCTGTCATGTTGAATTCACCTAACTTTGGAGGGATGTTCCAAAGATAAATATGTATCAGAATATGTAATAAACACTTTTGGCCAAGATTTGAAACTTAATTCAGAGAATTAAGAGTTGTTCTTCCAAATTCGTTTTGTGAAGAACCCTACCTGACTTATCACTCTTCAATCACAAAGAGTGTGGCGTCGAAATCCTAGATTGATCTTCGTGGCGTCCAGATCGACTTATCAAAGTATCATTCTAGTCTATCCTCCATCTTATTTACTTTTAAATCACTACAATCCAGCCTAAATACCAAAAGAAAGACAACACAACCAGACCCATCCTTCATCCATTTTCGTTAGAATCATTGTTGCCGATTTTCAAATCATTCACGGCACATCATAGGGGCTTCCCAAGGCTTGTTTGGGCTTAATTAATACTTTGTTTTCAGCTAGGATCCAAGGCTTGTTTGGATTAAGTTTGGGCTTTTCATTTTAGGGTTTTGAGTGGACCTCATATAAGTCCACATAAAGGGTCCATTAGGGTTAACTTTTCAAGAACTATTTAAACTCGTGTAGGCCAAAATTTCGGCAGCTTTGATGAATATTATTCTGAATTTTTCAGTTTTAACGTGTGAGAGTGATTCTTGCATTCTTCAGTTCTTGAACGAACTGAATCTGACTTATCGAAGATTAACTGGCTTCGTGGCGTCATTCTACTCATTCCAATAGTGTTGGTGCCTTGGGGCAGGTTTCCATTGTGTCGCACTCATATCAGATCTATTTCGGCTTTCCGGGATCAGATCTCAATCTTGATTGTGGGTTGCGTGGCCACGTGATCACGAGGTTCGCATCAGTTGGTATCGGAGCTAGGCTCCGAAACAAGGTCATATCATTCTGTTATTTTCGTTTTTTTTTTAGTGTCCCTTAAGTTTTTCAGTGTTTGCATCCATCTTCTTGTTCTTCGTGTCTGTGTCATCTAAGCAAAAAAAAAAAAAAGTTTATATTTCATCTTGTTACTGTCTCTAATCATATCAGTTTGTTAAAAAGAAAAAAAATCAGAAAGAAATAGAGAAAAGAGTGATTAGTTGAAATTTGAAGGATCATTCAATTTTTGCCGCAGAAACACAAATCTTGGTGAACCATAAGCAAACCACCTCGGAATCAATTTAAACTTCATATTCAGTCTATTGGGGGTGGGATCACATGATATATCAAAGTTGGGCTTATTATGATATTATTTGCTTGAGGTTTTAATTCGAGTTTCAATTCTGCCGCAAAACACTACTCTTAGTGAACCCTAGGTAAAACACCTTGGAATCTATTGAAACTTCATATTCTGAGTATTGGGTATGCGATTGCACCACATATTAAATTTGGGATTATTTTGATATCGGTTCTGGAGGTTTTAATTGGAGGTTCAATTCTGCCGCAAACTGATCATACAAGGGGTTTGGGTACCTAGACATAAGAACGACCTATAAATTGATTTTTGTGTTTTCATAGTATTGTATTACTAAATATTGAATTTGAGGTCATTTCGAGATCGTTTGGTCTGGGTTTCAATTCTGTTACGTAAAATTGCGTAATAGGATAGATTTGCGTCAAGTTTGAAACATGATCTATTGTTGTTTAGTTTTGTCCAATATTTTTTTTCTGCTATATTTGGGTTATCTAGGAGTCAAGTAATTGTTTTCTAACATTCGCTTTTGTTTTATTTCGTGTCTTCGTTTCGTCCACAATTCGTACGAATTTGCATTGCTACTCGCAAAATCGTAATCGTAGTTTTGTTTTGCTTTTTTTCAGTATATTTTTGATTCTTGAGTCTGAAAATTATAATTAGAGTGCGCTGAAAGCTATTGACTTTGATTTGTTGATTTCAGTTCCTAAAGAACCAAAAGAAAGCAAGTTGTGAGGTAAAAGGCGTAGAGAGCTTAATAGAGTGAAAAGCCTTGATTTTTGTTGTGTGATACACGAGAGGTGTGAGGATATATTTGTGCTACTAACCAAATTTTGCAGATTCAAAGAATGTCTGAAAACAACGAATCAGCGACACAAAACGTTGACGTAGCTTTCCAATTGCGATCCATAGGCCAGCAACTTGAGCTGTTGTCTAGGACGTACAAGGATCTGAAAGATGAGGTGAATTCGATAAGCAACAGAATAGTGGGGCTGATCGCCGGGGAAATACGGTCCGTATGGCTGCACGGAATGTCAGATCTGATTTTGAAGAGTTTGTTGATGAAAACGCAGATGGGGTGAAGATGACTATGATTTGCATCAGCTGGCCAAGGAATCAGGTCTGGACCGAACAGGGCTAGGAGGAATGTGAATTTTCGTGGCATGAGCACTTATGAAGACATGGATGGGGACTTGGACACCATTAAACTGAAAATTCCTAGCTTTCAAGGTAAAAACGATCCTGAGGCTTATTTGGAGTGGGAGAAAAAGGTGGATTGGATTTTTGATTGCCATAGCTATTCTGAACAAAAAAAGGTGAAATTGGTGATAATTGAGTTTACGGAGTATGCATTAATTTGGTGGGATCAGATTGTGATCAGTAGGAGGAGGAATGGCGAGCGACCCGTTCAGACTTGGGGGGAGATGAAAGTCTTAATGAGGAGACGATTTGTGCCAAACCACTATTACAGAGACTTATATCTGAAGCTCCAAGGTCTGAATCAAGGTTATAAGACAGTAGATGAATATCACAAAGAGATGGAGATAGCAATGATTCGGGCTAATGTTGTTGAGGATAGAGAAGCCACCATGGCTAGATTCCTTAATGGGTTGAATCGGGATATTGCTAATGTGGTTGAGCTACAGCACTATGTGGAGCTAGAGGATGTGGTTCATATGGCGACGAAGGTGGAGAGACAACTTAGGAAGGGCATGCTCGGCCAGCGTTTAATTCGGGTTCGTCATCATCTTGGAAGCCGAATCTAAAGAGAGAGGGTACTGTCCGGCCAAGATCCTTTGGTTCTTCTAGAACTGAACCACCAAAGGCTAAAGTTGATGTCCCTACTATGCCAAAGGTAAATCTGAAACTCAACCTAAACGTACTCGTGATGTTAAATGTTTCAGGTGTCTTCAGGTGAAACAAGAGAATCATGATGATTAGAGATAATGGTGATGTGGAATCTGAAAGTGACAGTTCTGATTGTGAAGGCATGCCACCATTGGAGGATAGTGATGGGGATGAGTTAGCATTACCGGTTGAGGAGTCCTTGGTTATAAGGCGAACACTTCAGGTTCAGGTCAAAGAAGATGATACTAATGAACAAAGGGAGAACATCTTCCATACGCGTTGTTACGTACAAAGAAAGGTGTGTGGTTTAATTATAGATAGTGGAAGCTGTTTAATGTTTGCAGTGCCACCCTTGTTAGTAAACTGAATTTGTGTACTGCTAAGCATGCTAAACCATATAGATTGCAATGGCTGAATGATAGTGGTGAAGTGAAAGTGACTAAACAGGTTGTGGTTCCATTTTCGATTGGGAAATATGTTGATGAAGTTCTGTGCGACGTGGTACCAATGCAAGCAAGTCACATCTTGTTGGGGAGACCATGGCAATATGATAGGAAGGCAATTCATGATGGGGTTAAAAATAGGTATACCATTGTAAAAGATGGTAAAACCATCACTCTTGTACCTCTTACACCCAAACAGGTGTATGATGATCAAATAAAGCTAAAAAGTGAGCATGAGGCGATGGGAGAGAAAATCAAGGTGAGGAACAAGGGGAGAGAAGACCATCAGATTCGGCTAGAACCCAAACCACTACAACCCATTCGGCCACCCATCCAAACACAAGCAAATATTCGGCCAACACTCCAAACAAATCAAACCATTCGACCACAACTCAAAAACACCCAAATCTGGCCGAGAGTGGAGGTAAGACAAGAGGAGTGAAGAAAGTCAGCAAGTGTGATGAGAATTGTGTGGAAAAACTAAAGAAACAACCCAATTTTTATGCTAGAGAGGGTGAGGTCAGATCTGCATTTTCACTAACAAGCCAATGATCTTACTTGTGTACAAAGAGGCTTACTTTAATACTAATGATCTTGATCATATTGTGCCTAGTGTTGCTATTTCTTTGTTGCAGGGATTTGATGATGTGTTCCCCGACGATACTCCTAGCGGATTACCACCATTGAGGGGGATAGAGCATCAGATTGATTTCGTACCCGAGCTTCAATTCCTAACCGACCAGCTTATAGAAGCAATCCCGAGGAGACGAAGGAGCTTCAAAGGCAAGTTGATGAGCTGATGGAAAAGGGCTACATTCGTGAGAGTATGAGCCCGTGTGCTGTACCCGTGCTACTTGTGCCAAAGAAGGATGGAACATGGAGGATGTGTGTTGATTGTCGGCCATCAACAACATAACGGTAAAGTATAGACATCCCATTCCTAGGCTTGATGACATGTTAGATGAGTTACATGGATCCTGTATTTCTCTAAAATTGACTTGAAAAGTGGGTACCATCAAATTAGGATGAAAGAAGGTGATGAGTGGAAAACAACATTTAAGACTAAACATGGTTTGTATGAATGGTTAGTAATGCCGTTTGGACTTACAAATGCACCTAGTACGTTTATGCGTTTAATGAATCATGTGTTGCGTGCATTTATAGGTAAGTTTGTGGTTGTGTATTTTGATGACATTTTGATATATAGCAAGAACTTAACTGAGCATCTTGATCATTTGCGTAATGTACTTAGTGTGTTGCGTAGTGAGAAATTGTATGCTAATTTAAAAAGTGTGCCTTTTGCATGGAGAAAATTGTGTTTCTTGGCTATGTTGTAACTGCACAGGGTATCGAGATGGATGAGGAGAAAGTTAAGGCCATCCGGATTGGCCTACACCCAAATCGGTAAGTGAGGTAAGGAGTTTTCATGGGTTAGCTAGTTTTTACAGGCGTTTTGTGAAAGATTTCAGTACAATAGCTGCGCCCTTTAATGAAGTTGTTAAAAAATCAGTTGGGTTTGATGGGGGAGGAACAAGAATTGGCATTTGTTCTTTTGAAAGAGAAATTATGTTCTGCACCTGTTTTGGGTTTACCTGACTTTACGAAAGCATTTGAAATAGAATGTGATGCGTCTGGAATAGGAATAGGTGCTGTTTTGATGCAGGATCGGAGACCTATTGCGTATTTCAGTGAGAAGTTAAGTGGAGCGACCTTGAACTATCCCTTACGACAAAGAACTCTATGCATTGGTAAGAGCACTTGAGACATGGCAGCATTACTTGTGGCCAAAAGAGTTCGTAATCCATTCGGATCATGAGTCCTTGAAACATCTGAAAGGACAAGGTAAGTTGAATAGGAGGCATGCAAAATGGGTTGAATTCATTGAAACTTTTCCTTACGTAATCAAGTATAAGCAAGGGAAAGAGAACATCGTAGCTGATGCACTCTCGCGCAGGTATGTTCTTTTACACACCATGAATACTAGATTGTTAGGTTTTGAATATGTGAAGGAATTGTATGATAATGATTCTGACTTTGCTGAGATTTATAATGCATGTGGACATTCGGCTTTTGGTAAGTTTTATTTGATGGATGGTTATTTGTTCAAAGAGAATAGATTGTGTGTTCCTGCTAGTTCTTTGCGTGAATTGCTTGTTCGTGAAGCACATGGGGGTGGTTTAATGGGTCACTTTGGGGTCGCAAAAACCTTGGATGTATTGCATGAGCATTTCTATTGGCCAAAGATGAAAAGAGATGTGCAACGAATTTGTGAACAGTGCATTGCTTGTAGAAAGGCAAAATCTAGAGTACAACCGCATGGACTATATACACCACTACCTGTGCCTACTGAACCTTGGGTAGATATCTCTATGGACTTTGTTTTAGGTTTACCTAGGTCAAAGAAAGGTAGAGACTCTATCTTTGTTGTGGTTGATAGGTTTTCTAAAATGGCGCATTTCATTGCATGCCATAAAACAGATGATGCATCTCATATCGCAGACTTGTTCTTTAGAGAGATTGTACGTTTGCATGGCATTCCTAAGAGTATAGTGTCATATCGTGATGTTAAGTTCCTTAGTTACTTTTGGAAGACCTTATGGGGAAAGTTGGGAACTAAACTCTTATTTTTGACAACATGCCATCCTCAAACAGATGGACAAACTGAGGTAGTGAATAGAACATTATCCCAACTTTTACATGCTGTAATTCAAAAGAATTTGAAAAGTTGGGAAGAATGTTTGCCAAGATAAATATGTATCAGAATATGTAATAAACACTTTTGGCCAAGATTTGAAACTTAATTAAGAGAATTAAGAGTTGTTCTTCCAAATTGGTTTTGTGAAGAACCCTACCTGACTTATCACTCTTCAATCACAAAGAGTGTGGCGTCGAAATCCTAGAATGATCTTTGTGGCGTCCAGATCGACTTATCAAAGTATCATTCTAGTCTATCCTCCATCTTATTTACTTTTAAATCACTACAATCCAGCCTAAATACCAAAAGAAAGACAACACAACCAGACCCATCCTTCATCCATTTTCGTTAGAATCATTGTTGCCGATTTTCAAATCATTCACGGCACATCACTCATGCTCACTTTTTAGCTTAATTTGATCATCATACACCTGTTTGGGTGTAAGAGGTACAAGAGTGATGGTTTTACCATCCTTTACAATGGTATACCTATTTTTAACCCCATCATGAATTGCCTTCCTATCATATTGCCATGGTCTCCCCAACAAGATGTGACTTGCTTGCATTGGTACCACATCGCACAAATCTTCATCAACATATTTCCCAATAAAAAATGGAACCACAACCTGTTTAGTCACTTTCACTTCACCACTATCATTCAGCCATTGCAATCTATATGGTGTAGCATGCTTAACAGAACACAAATCCAGTTTACTAACAAGGGTGGTACTACAAACATTAACACAACTTCCACTATCTATAATTAAACCACACACCTTGCTTTGTACATAACAACGTGTATGGAAGATGTTCTCCTTTGTTGATTAGTATCATCTTCCTTTACCTGAACCTGAAGTGTTCGCCTTATAACCAAGGACTCCTCAACCGGTAATGCTAACTCATCCCCATCACTATCCTCCAATGGTGGCATGTCTTCACAATCAGATCTGTCACTTTCGGATTCCATATCACCATTACCTCTAATCATCATTATTCTCTTGTTTGGACACTCTGAAGCATAATGTCCATGTCCCTGACACCTGAAACATTTAAAATCACGAGTACGTTTAGGATAAGTTTCAGATTTACCTTTGGCATTAGTAGGGACATCAACTTTAGCCTTTGGTGGTTCAGTTATAGATGGGCCAAAGGATCTTGGCCGGACAGTACCCTTTCTCTTTAGATTCGACTTCCAAGATGATGACGAACCCGAATTAAATGCTGGCCAAGCATGCCCCTTCCTAAGTTGTCTCTCCACCTTCTTCGCCATGTGAACCATGTCCTCTAGCTCCACATAGTGTTGTAGCTCAACCACATTAGCAATGTCCCGATTCAACCCATTAAAAAATCTAGCCATGGTAGCTTCTCTATCCTCAACAACATTAGCTCGAATCATTGCTATCTCCATCTCTTTGTGATATTCATCAAATGTCTTATAACCTCGATTCAGACCTTGGAGCTTCAGATATAAGTCTCTGTAATAGTGGTTTGGCACAAATCGTCTCCTCATTAAGACTTTCATCTCCCCCCAAGTCTGAACGGGTCGCTCGCCATTCCTCCTCTTACTGATCACAATCTGATCCCACCAAATCAACGCATACTCCGTAAACTCAATTATCACCAATTTCACCTTTTTCTGTTCAAAATAGCTATGGCAATCAAAAATCCAATCTACCTTTTTCTCCCACTCCAAATAAGCCTCGGGATCGTTTTTACCTTGAAAGGTTATTTTCAGCTTAATGGTGTCCAAGTCCCCATCCATATCTTCATAAGTGCTCATGCCACGGAAATTCACATTCCTCCTAGCCCTGTTCGGTCCAGACCTGATTCCTTGGGCAGCTGATGCAAAATCATAGTGACTTCACCCCCATCTGCGTTTTCATCAACAAACTCTTCAAAATCAGATCTGACATTTCGTGCCGCCATACGGACCGTATTTCCCCGGCGATCAGCCCCACTATTCTGTTGCTTTATTGAATTCACCTCATCTTTCAGATCCTTGTATGTCCTCGACAATAGCTCAAGTTGCTGGCCTATGGATCGCAATTGGAAAGCTACGTCAACATTTTGTGTCGCTGATTCGTTATTTTCAGACATTCTTTGAATCTGCAAAATTTGGTCAGTAGCACAAATATATCCTCACACCTCTCGTGTATCACACAAAACAAAAATCAAGGCTTTTCACTCTATTAAGCTCTCTACGCCTTTTACCTCACAACTTGCTTTCTTTTTGTTCTTTAGGAACTGAAATCAACAAATCAAAGTCAATAGCCTTCGCAGCGCACTCTAAATATAATTTTCAGACTCAAGAATCAATAAATATACTGAAAACAAATCAAAACAAAACTAGGATTACGATTTTACGAGTAGCAATGCAAATCCGTACGAATTGTGGACGAAATGAAGACACGAAAT
The DNA here is from genome assembly GCA_964019445.1 of Populus tremula. Classification (NCBI taxonomy): domain Eukaryota; kingdom Viridiplantae; phylum Streptophyta; class Magnoliopsida; order Malpighiales; family Salicaceae; genus Populus; species Populus tremula. Next base: position 208 of record CAXHTJ010001574.1, on the reverse strand, counting down.
AAAACAGAAGCGAATGTTAAGGAAAACAATTACTTGACTCCTAGATAATCCAACTATAGCAGAAACAAAAATATTTGGACAAAACTAAACAGAAAAGATCATGTTTTGAAACTTGAGGCAAATCTAACCTAATACGCAATTTTACGTAACAGAATTGAAACCCAAACCAAACGATCTCGAAATGACCTCAAATTCAATATTTAGTATT
>CAXHTJ010001573.1:17500-18768 GCA_964019445.1 Populus tremula | reverse complement strand
GCCGATCCAGAATCGGCCAGCAGGAAATCTGCGTCGCTGCCGATCCAGAATCGGCAGCGAAATCTGCGTCGCTGCCGATCCAGAATCGGCAGCGAAATCTGCCTCGCTGCCGATCCAGAATCGGCAGCGAAATCTGCCTCGCTGCCGATCCAGAATCGGCAGCGGAAATCTGCGTCGCTGCCGATCCAGAATCGGCAGCGGAAATCTGCGTCGCTGCCGATCCAGAATCGGCAGCTAAGTCACTCTTTTATCCCGGCCATCCATCCGTTTGGATGCCATTAGCCGAAGCTAATCAGTCCTTCATCCCGGCCATCCATTCGGACGCCATTAGCCAAAGCTAATCATTCTTTGTCCCGGCCATCCGTTTGGATGCCATTAGCCGAAGCTAATCACTCCTTTGTCCCGGCCATCCTTTCGGATGCCATTAGCCGAAGCTAATCATTCTTTGTCCCGGCCATCCCTTCGGATGCCATTAGCCGAAGCTAATCACTCTTTTGTCCCGGCCATCCATTCGGATGCCATTAGCCGAAGCTAATCAATCTTTTGTCAACATTCAAGCGTTCAACAATCTAATATCGGTTCTAACAATAAGATAGTACTCAAGTTAAAATATTTCAAGATTCAACGTAAGAAAAAGGAAGGTGCAAGTCACCTACCTGCTCCACCTGTGGGTCGATCCTGTCTTGATGATGGTCCAATCCCGACCGCACCACCTAAGACATCAATGGTCACAAATTAGCACAGTTGTATTTATTTTATTCTTGAATCATACTCATCATCACACTTATTTCAAGAGTTCATATGTTCACATTCAAGTGTTCCCTATTTTACATCATCATAACATGAATTTGTTACTAGCATTTAAGTCATTCCTGTCTAGGAGGCTTATTGTAGGAATTCGACAGCGAGAACTGGTTCGCTGCGGGCTTCCAGGTCGGCAGCGACACTTGTTTCGCTGCCGGCAGCCAGTTCGGCAGCGAATATCAATTCGCTGCAGGAGGTTCAGTTGCGGCAGCGAAACAGAATTTCGCTGCGCAACGCACAAATTCGGCAGCGAATATCAATTCGCTGCAGGAGGTTCAGTTGCGGCAGCGAAACAGAATTTCGCTGCGCAACGCACAAATCGGCAGCGAATATCAATTTGCTGCAGGAGGTTCAGTTGCAGCAGCGAAACAGAATTTCGCTGCGCAACGCACAAATTCGGCAGCGAATATCAATTCGCTGCAGGAGGTTCAGTTGCGGCAGCGAAACAGAATTTCGCTGCGCAA
>CAXHTJ010001573.1:0-12500 GCA_964019445.1 Populus tremula | reverse complement strand
GCCAAGAAAACGTCGTGCTTTCCATGTGAAATCAATCCAGTAAAATCAGCCATATTTTTGTGAGGCTGCCAGCCGAATTTGGGGTCATTCCGGGCCGGTTCCTATTTTTGCGTATTTCCTTGATTTTTAACGGTAGGAAAATAACAACAAATACTTCCCGACCTCGAAAAAATCTGGGAAAATTTATAAAGGTGGATTGGATTTTTGCCAACCTATGTGCAAAATTTCAGCTCAAAATACCAAGAAATGAATTTTTTAGAGGAGGGGTGACAGCTGGGACCCCACGCCCGTGCCCGCGCTCGCCCGCCCGCGCCCGTGCCCGTGCCCGCGCTTGGCGCTGGGGCCTGAGGGCCTGGGGTCCTTGGGGGCCCTTGGGCATGCGCACGCGCGGCAATGATTCCCACGCAGCCATGCTACGCCGCGCAACGGGGGCTGACACGGGGACAACCCCTGCTGGCTTGCTATCTTACCAGCGGGGGGGCTGCCTTCGGGCCCTGACCCCTGCACTCTTGCCTGCCCCACGCGCGGGAGAGGCTAGGCACACGCTGGGGCAGGGGCAGCGGCAGCGATGCCAACAGTGGGAAAAATCGGCAACACGGATATGTGCCGCTGGAGGCCCGTCGTTTCATGACCCGTACCTTCTGAATTTAACTAAGTTTGAGGAAGGTTTGACACTATTCTTTTCTCTTCAGCTGCTGGTTCTCCTCCTCCTTCTTCCTCTCACGTTTTCCAGCTCTCTTTTTCCTCTCCTCTATGCAGCTGCCCACTCCTCTCTCAAGGTCTCATCTCTCCCTCACAAGCTCACAAGACACTCTCTACTGGTGTGATTCACGTTTCTGTTGTGAAAGGGGAAGGGAAGAATGACATGCAGCTGCTGGTTTGGGAAGAAGATGGGTCATTCTCTCTCCCCTCTTTGTATTTATACTACCCATCAAATGAATTGGGTTGTTTGGGGGTTGGTTTAGGTGTGTCCTTATCCTTGTTTGGTTTATCTAAAACCAGTTTTACCCCTCCCTCTCAGCTGTGTGTCACTGTTGATTGCGAAATCAGCAGCGAAAACTGTATCGCTGTCGATTTCTGCCTCGGCAGCGAAAACTATGTCGCTGCCGATCCAGAATCGGCAGCAGAAACTGCATCGCTGCCGATCAAGAAATGGGCAGCGAAAAACTATGTCGCTGCCGATTTCTGTATCGGTAGGGAAGGCTGCGTCGCTGCCAAATCCAGAATGGGCAGCGAAAACTGCATCGCTGTCGATTTATGCATCGGCAGCGAAAACTGCGTCGCTGTCGATTTATGCATCGGCAGCGCAAACTGCGTCGCTGCCGATTTCTGCATCGGCAGTGAAAACTGCATTCATCACCATCTCTCTCTCTCTCTCTTTCTCTTTATATATATATATATATATATATTGACATATATATATTTTCGTTTGGGTGTTTACATTCTCCCCTCCTAAATATGAATTTCGTCCTCGAAATTTAAGAAGTTTCACACTCCATACCTGGTAGTTCAAATAAATTGGGGTACTTTTTCCTCATCTCAGCCTCCCTCTCCCAAGTTTCCTCTTCTACTTGAGCATTTCGCCATAAGATTCTGACGATGGGGATCTTTTTGCTCCGTAACTCCTTCACTTCTTGATCTAGTATCCTTATGGGCCTCAATTCCAGTGTTAAGTCTTCCTTGACTTCTACTGGACCTGGGGTAGAACTCGGGCGGGGTCTACGTCAGCCTTCCTTAACAAGGAGACATGGAACACATCATGGACCCTGGCTAACTGTGGGGGCAAATCCACCTTGTAGGCTACTGGTCCAACTCGTTGTAAGATTTTGAAGGGTCCGATGAAACGGGGAGTTAACTTCCCTTTCAACCCAAACCGTAACATGTTCTTCCATGGGGCTACCTTCAGGAACACCTGGTCCCCCATACTGAACTCGAGAGGTCTTCTCCTCACATCGGCATACTTCTTCTGTCTATCCTGCGGCTTTGATGCGATCCCTGATAGTTCTCACTTTCTCCGTGGTGACTTGGACCAACTCTGCGCCATATAACTTCCGGTCCCCAATTTCCTCCCAACACAAAGGAGTTCTGCACCTCCTACCATACAAGGCTTCATAGGGCCATCCCTATTGTGGCTTGATGACTATTGTTATACGTGAACTCCACCAATGCCATGTGTTCCTCCCAGTTTCCTCCAAATTCTAGCACACAGGCCCGTAATAGGTCTTCCAAGACTTGGATGACTCTTTCGATTGGCCATCCGTTTGAGGGTGAAACGCAGTGCTCATGTCCAACCTTGTCCCCAAGGCATGTTGTATGCTCGGCCAAAGTCGAGAGGTGAACCTGGGATCTCGATCCGATACAATGGACACCGGAATCCCATGAAGTCGTACCACCTCATTTATGTAGATCTTGGCAAGCTTGTCCACCGAGTCGGTCATCTTTACGGGCAAGAATAGTGCGGATTTCGTCAACCGATCTACAATGACCCATATCGCATCATTTCCTTTTCTCCCTTTGGGAAATCCTGACACGAAATCCATGGTGATCATCTCCCACTTCCATTCTGGAATTTGTAATGGTTGTAATGGTCCCGCAGGCCTTTGGTGTTCAACCTTGACTTGTTGACATATCCCACACTTTGACACATACTCAGCTATTTCCCTTTTCATATTAGGCCACCAATAGAGGTGTTTCAGGTCTCGATACATCTTAGTGCTGCCAGGATGTATGGAGAATTTGGACTCATGTGCTTCTTGTAGAACCATTCGTTTGACTGTTTCGTCATCAGGCACGTACAACCGTTGTCCCATCATCAAGGATCCATCATCCGCTACTCGGAATTTCATTTCTACCCCGGCCTCCACATTCTTCCTAATCTTGGACCCCACCTTGTCATGGAATTGGCATGTAGTATATGTTCTCGATACGTTGGTCGCACCATAATTGGGCTACTAACCCACCTCTTGCATCAATTCCCAAATCTGCACCCAACTCTTTTAATTCTGCCAATTGCCGCTCCTTTCCCACTGTTAAGCTTCCCAAGGAGGCTTTACCTTTGCGACTGAGGGCATCTGCCACCACGTTTGCTTTCCCCGGGTGGTATTCTATGGTGCAATCATAATCCTTAATGAGCTCTATCCACCTTCTTTGCCGCATGTTCAACTCCTTTTGCGACATCAGATACTTCAGGCTCTTATGATCAGTAAAAATTTGGGTTCGAGACCCATACAAATAGTGTCTCCATATCCTCAAGGCAAATACTACAGCTGCCAACTCCAGGTCGTGCACCGGGTAGTTCACCTCATGAGTCTTTAATTGCCTTGATGCATAGGCGATCACCTTCCCATGTTGCATCAAAACACACCCCAATCCCTTCCCCGAGGCATCACTATATACCACAAAACCCTCGGTCCCTGAGGGAAGAGTTAAGACTGGAGCAGTGGTGAGCCTCCTCTTCAATTCTTGGAAGCTTGCCTCACATTCTTCTGACCACACCCATTTCTTATCCTTCCTAGTTAGCTGGGTCAAAGGGGTTGCAATCAGGGAAAAACCTTCGATAAATCTCCGATAGTATCCTGCAAGTCCCAGGAAACTACGTATTTCAGTGACCGAAGTCGGTCTTTCCCATTTCAAGACTGCTTCGACTTTTTGAGGGTCGACAAAAACACCTTCGGCTGAAATGACATGTCCCAAAAACATCACTCTTTTCAGCCAAAATTCACATTTACTCAGTTTTGCATATAGCTGGTGATCTCTCAAGGTTTGTAAGGTTTGTCTCAAGTGTTCTTCGTGCTCCTTGAAAGAATTCGAGTACACCAGTATATCATCAATGAATACCACCACAAACTTATCCAGGTATGGTTGGAAAACCCGATTCATCAAATCCATGAAGAGGGCTGGGGCGTTCGTCAACCCGAACGGTAACACCAAAAATTCATAGTGTCCGTAACGAGTTCTAAATGCGGTCTTTGCTACATCCGCTTCTTTAATCTTCATCTGATAGTACCCTGATCTCAGATCTATCTTTGAGAATACCCTCGCTCCCTTTAATTGGTCGAACAAATCATCTATTCGAGGTAACAGATACTTGTTTTTCATTGTTATTTTGTTCAACTGTCGATAGTCAATACAAAGCCTGTGGGTTCCATCTTTCTTTCTTACAAATAGGACCGGTGCTCCCCAAGGAGAATTACTGGGCTGTATGAACCCTTTGTCTAATAATTCCTGTAATTAGAGTTTAAGATGTATGCGAGGTAACCCAAACATCCCTTTCTTAAAAGTTTTTGGGCTGTTACCACCGATATTAAAGCATTCAGTTTGGGAAATCTCTCTCCTTTAAAAGTTATTTTCTCGCCCTTAGGTGTTTGGAAAGTAACAGTTTTCGCATAACAATCTATTAGTGCCTTGTATTTACTCAACCAATCCATGCCTAGTATTATGTCAAAATCATGCAGCTCTAAGGGAATCAAGTCTACTTCTGTTTCATACCCGGATAAACTAACCCCCACATCCACATATACAATATTTGTTTCAACCATGTTTCCCATTGGAGTTCCAATTACAAACCCCTTCTCTACTATTTCTACTTCCTTTCTCAATTTAGTAACAATTCTCTTAGCAATGAATGAGTGGGTGGCACCCGGATCAAACAATACATGCACATTAAAACCATTCAATAGTAGTGTACCTGCCACCACATCTGATGCAGCCCTGGCCTCCTCCTGTGTCAGGTGGAAGACCCTCCCCGAGGTCCGATCATTTTGTGCCCTCGCTTCCCTCGACTGGAGTTTGCCCCTGATTGAGAAGATCTCACTGGCCTATTAACAGTGACTGACTGTTGGTGGCTCTGACTGGGCTGTCTGTAGCTCTGTACTTGTCCGGTGTTCCGTTTGGGGCAGTCCCTCTTGTAATGACCTCTTCCACCACAGTAATGACACCCTTGACTAAGATACTGACAGTTCCTCCACCTATGACCCTCTCCTCTGCACACAAAACATCGCCCGGGGGAAACTGAGCAGTCCCCAGGGTGTTTTTGTCCACACTTTACACAAAAAGGATAGTCAACACCCTTGCGGTCACCGATCCCAGTAGAAGAGTTTGCCCTCGAGTGCGACTGTCCAACCATCACTCTCCCACTTGACTGCTGGTGAGGCGGTAATATCAAACTCCCCTTTTTTCCGTACTGCTCAAACACTCCACTTTTTCCTTTCTTCGGGTGCGGTGGTCTGCCGCTGAAATAGTCCCCATCTCTCTTTTTGCTTATACCTGATACCCCCCTTGGCTTTCTCCAATACATGCCTCCAGAGCTTGTGCAGCCTCAATCAACTCCCTCACCGATTTAAATCGCAAGGCGATCAATCCTTGTCTCAAATCCTGTCGTAAACCCATCTCTCAACTTTTCAATCATATGTTCCTCTGTCGGCACATAATGTGGGGCGAACAATGAAGGTCATGAATCTCCTTTCGTACTCCAATACTGACATATCACCCTGTCTAATGCCAAGAACTCTTGTTCTTTCACCTTGCGATGATACTTGGAATAAAACTGATTCTCAAACTCTGTCTTGAAATCACTCCAAGTTAGTGTCTCAGTCGCACGCCTCAGCTGAACTGTTTCCCACCATGTCATGGCCCTATCAGACAGTAACTGGGATGCACAATTTACCCTCAAACCCTCGGGTATGCTTATTTGAATCATTGTCTTTTCTACCTTCCTGATCCATCTTCCAGCTATCTCTGCATCTTGTTCCCCCATGTACGGTTCACAGCCCATTTCCCTCATACTCTTGACTAGTCGCACCAGTGGTACCACATTATCCATGGTCATGCTAGTCGTAGGGGCTGCTGGTGGAATCTGCGTGGTGGGAGTTGTTTGTGCCGCTGAACTAGCCATGCCCTCCATCACTGCTTTAACTATTTGTACAAGGAATCCCGCATCTACATATTGTGGGGGCACACCAGTTGGAACAGCAGATGGTTGTGCTTCTGAGTTCTTTCTCGCTGCTCTGTTGCACGGGGGTGTTCCCTCTGTCTGATTAGGCCTCGAGCCTTCCCCCGCCACCGTATCTTCCCCCTGCAGGTTTCGGGTGGTATTATCGGAGCATGAGATGCCGTATCATCTAAGGGGTCTTCGTCTTGCCAACCTTGGGCACCTCGGTTCACGCCCCTCCTTTCTAAGGAGGGCGGCTCAGTTCGTGTCCCTTGTCGGGTGCGTACCATCCTGAAATTCATCACAACAACACATTTATTAATGATCCTCAGGATCCATACCAAGTGCTCTGATACCAACTGTAACAACCCGGCTTTCCAAGCCCAACACAACAGTAATTTTTTTTTTTTTTATATTTAATAAACATGGTGCCGGCAATCAAGAACTTAAATCCTCACATCATCAAAATACAATCCATACAATCAACATTTCATTTAAAGTGAATCTTACACAACACATAATATTAAGGTTGCTTGATTTGAAGTTCATATTAAAAATATATACATAGACATGAGTTTGCATTCTTATCCTACTAATAGTCATCACAATTTTAAACAAAAAGGATCTAATAAAAGTTATACATTCAGTACATTGATCCATACAAAATACATTGTGATTTAAGATACATCTACATAATTCCTTGCAAAAGTAGGTTCCCGTGTATCGGGTTTCCTAGACATCTCGTTGGTGTGAAGTCCCTGCAGCAGTACAACATTTAAGAGAATGCAAATATTTAATAATAATAAGAATGGTAACTCCGGTTTGGCAATTAAATAAAACATTAACAATTTATAATTTCTTCATGTATTTGCTATACAACTAGTAGTACATATAGATACACAAGTTTTCGGATGCCATTCGCCAAAACTAGTCATTCATTTGTGTCGGCCATCCATTCGGATTCCATGGCGAAAGCTGCGTCGCTGCCGATCCAAAATCGGCAGCAGAAACTGCATTGCTATCGATCAAGGAATCGGCAGCGAAAATTGTGTTGCTGCCGATCCAGAATCGGCAGCGGAATCTGCGTGGCTACCGATTTCTGTATCGGCAGCTGAATCTGCGTCGCTGCCGATCCAGAATCGGCAGCGGAATCTGCGTCGCTACCGATTTCTGAAACGGCAGCGGAATCTGCGTCGCTGCCGATCCAGAATTCACAGCGGAGTCTGCGTCGCTGCCGATTTCTGTATCGGCAGCGAAAACTGGGTCGCTGCCGATTTCTGTATCGGCAGCAAATACTGTGTCGCTGCCGATCCAGAATCGGCAGCGGAAACTGCGTCGCTGTCGATTTCTGCATCGGCAGCGAAGTCACTCTTTTATCCCGGCCATCCATCTGTTTGGATGCCATTAGCCGAAGCTAATCAGTCCTTCATCCGAGCCATCCATTCGGACGCCATTAGCCAAAGCTAATCATTCTTTGTCCCGGCCATCCGTTTGGATGCCATTAGCCGAAGCTAATCACTCCTTTGTCCCGGCCATCCATTCGGATGCCATTAGCCGAAGCTAATCATTCTTTGTCTCGACCATCCATCCGGACGCCATTAGCCGAAGCTAATCATTCTTTGTCCCGGCCATCCGTTTGGATGCCATTAACCGAAGCTAATCACTCTTTTGTCCCGGCCATCCATTCGGATGCCATTAGCCGAAGCTAATCAATCTTTAATCAACATTTAAGCGTTCAACAATCTAATATCGGTTCTAACAATATGATAGTACTCAAGTTAAAATATTTTCAAGATTCAACGTAAGAAAAAGGAAGGTGCAAGTCACCTACCTGCTCCACCTGTGGGTCGTTCCTGTCTTGATGATGGTCCAATCCCGACCGCACCACCTAAGACATCAATGGTCACAAATTAGCACAGTTGTATTTATTTTATTTTTGAATCATATTCATCATCACACTTATTTCAAGAGTTCATATGTTCACATTCAAGTGTTCCATATTTTACACCATCATAACATGACATTGTTACTAGCATTTAAGTCATTCCTGCCTAGGAGGCTTATTGTAGGAATCCGGCAGCGAGAACTGGTTCGCTGCGGGCTGCCAGTTCGGCAGCGACAACTATTTCGCTGTCGGCAGCCAGTTCGGCAGCGAAAACTGCATCGCTGTTGGTGCCACAGTTTCGCTGCGCAACGCACAACTCGGCAGCGAATATCAATTCGCTGCAGGAAGTTCAGTTGCGGCAGCGAAACAGAATTTCGCTGCGCAACACACAAATCGGCAGCGAATATCAATTCGCTGCAGGAGGTTCCATTGCGGCAGCGAAACAGAATTTCGCTGCGCAACACACAAAGCGGCAGCGAATATCAATTCGCTGCAGGAGGTTCCGTTGCGGCAGCGAAACTGAATTTCGCTGCGTAACACACAAACCGGTAGCGAATATCAATTCGCTGCAGGAGGTTCCGTTGCGGCAGCGAAACTGAATTTCGCTGCGCAACACAAACCGGCAGCGAATATCAATTCGCTGCAGGAGGTTCCGTTGCGGCAGCGAAACAGAATTTTACTGCGCAATACACAACTCGGAACCATCAATTTCAGCACATAGTTCTTCAACAAAATTCCAGCAACAACATCACAGCAGAACACATTAAATTCCAGCACCAGCATCACAGCAGAACACATTAAATTCCAGCAGAACACACACACATGCATGCTGGCCTACCCCATAGTTAAAGCCAGCCCTCTACCATGATTTGTTAGATGTTCTGAAATTGACTTTATATCACTTCTGTTTGCTAGTTCTCCTAGTTAATTTCAGTTTCCTTCATAGCTGGCTTAGGTCTTAGATCAATTTTTCTTAGGGTTTTTCTTCTTCATTTTCGTTTCTGATTTTAAGGGGAAGAGGAAGGGAGTTTCATGACCCATACCTTCTGAATTTAACTAAGTTTGAGGAAGGTTTGACACTATTCTTTTCTCTTCAGCTGCTGGTTCTCCTCCTCCTTCTTCCTCTCACGTTTTCCAGCTCTCTTTTTCCTCTCCTCTATGCAGCTGCCCACTCCTCTCTCAAGGTCTCATCTCTCCCTCACAAGCTCACAAGACACTCTCTACTGGTGTGATTCACGTTTCTGTTGTGAAAGGGGAAGGGAAGAATGACATGCAGCTGCTGGTTTGGGAAGAAGATGGGTCATTCTCTCTCCCCTCTTTGTATTTATACTACCCATCAAATGAATTGGGTTGTTTGGGGGTTGGTTTAGGTGTGTCCTTATCCTTGTTTGGTTTATCTAAAACCAGTTTTACCCCTCCCTCCCAGTTGTGCGTCACTGTTGATTGAGAAATCGGCAACGAAAACTGTATCGCTGTCGATTTCTGCCTCGACAGCGAAAATTGTGTCGCTGCCAATTTCTGTATCGGTAGGGAAGGCTGCGTCGCTGCCGAATCCAGAATCGGCAGCGAAAACTGCATCGCTGTCAATTTCTGCATCGGCAGCGAAAACTGCGTCGCTGCCGATTTCTGCATCGACAGCGAAAACTGCGTCGCTGCCGATGCTGCCGATTTCTGCATCGGCAGCGAAAACTGCATTCATCACCATCTCTCTCTCTCTCTTTCTCTTTAAATATATATATATATAGACATATATATATTTTCGTTTGGGTGTTTACAGTCTGGCTTGCTTGTAGATGGTCCAGCGGGTTCTTTCTCATGGATGATAGTGGGGCAATTTCTCAATAAGATTCTGCAATGCTTTAAAACCGGTGTAACGTCCAGTAATATAACCCACAAGACACAGCTTCCACAATTCACATTTGGTATCAATATCATCATCAACCAAGTTACATCATTTAGTATCAGTGAAAGTAGAATAGTGAATGAGCCTAGGACAACTCATAGTAATTACGATTATTGACAAAGAGATTACGCCAAGGATTAAATGGAGGCTTAGAGGAATTAGAAATTTCCCTTACTGGATTAGCTGAAGGAGAAGTCCCCCGCATTGGAGCAATAGGGACGGACATGGCACATCCAGGGGTTGCATCATGAGCTGGCATGGCATAAACAGGGGATGTAGTTGGAGCTGACACGGCACACAAAGGGGAAGCAGCTGGAAGGAATGTGGCACATGGGGGGAAAACAGTTGTAGGAGGCGTGTCACCCACAGGGGAAGCAGCACCGGGGGGGAACTCCTCTTTGTTGAGGTAGCCACTGGAAACGCTGAATAAACCGGGTCCATTCAAGGGCAAAACTCTCGAAGCACTGTTAAAGGCTGCATCCAAGTTGTTTCCTGAAGAGGGAGTCACCGTGGGGTAATCGGATGGGGGGGACCCCGTGGGACAACCGGATGTAGAATAATCAACTATCTCATCTTCATAGGCATCTTCGTCTGAGCAATCTTCTACAAGCACATGGTCGGGAGCAGATGGAGGAGAGTCAACCGGTTGGGGAGAGGACCCATCCTCAGCAAGAATCAGGAACTTGTCGGGGCTAGACCCGCCATTGACCGCTTTATGTGAAGGGTGTAGAATCAGAGGGGATGGGGGGGGGGAGGAGGAATAGGTGGCGCGGCAAGAGCAAGAAAATAATCATTGGTTAATTGTTGCTGGTTCTGCCTTGTTGTGCTACGTGTAGTGCGTTTGTTTTTTGCCATGGAGTAAGTGGGGGACAGGAGAAAAGCATGAAGGGGACAGCTACAGGAACAGGATTCAGAGGTGAGCTACAGTAACGCCATGAACTAGGGGAAGAGTTCCCGTGGGGGAAGTAGAGTTTCTCTCTCAAGCTTCTCTCTCTTGACTGACTGAGAGCTCTTTCTTCGACTGAGAGCTCTTTCTTTTTCTTTTTTTTGATAAAATGTAAGAAGTATATTATATCAAAAAGAGCAAGGCAAGCTTGCAATACAAGCTGGGAACCAGCAGAGATCAGAAATGTACAAAAGAACAATTAGGGAATGACTTCCCCAATGAAACAGAAACTGAAAATCAGCAAAATACAAGCTGAAAACAGAAAAGGGAATGAGCTCCCTAGAACCTATTAACGCAAAGCATGAACATCCTACATGCAGGAAAGCCATCCAAAAATCCAAACAACCTCAGCCTTATCAGCTGACCGAGGGAGAAACAGCACCGAACCATTGATGGAGCACAAAGTCAAACTGAGCACACCAATCAGAAGAAAGCAAAGGGGATGCCACCATCTGACGAAAGATACATGCCAAGCCGGGGACAACAAACCAAGAAGCAGCAATAATCCAGTCGGACTAACAGCCAACCAGCAACACAATGAGAGGGACGCCATGCAAGAACCCATGCACGTCAAATATACATGCATGCAAGCTAAGAAAACTCCAAGCCAATGGAGCCACCAAGCAAGCCAACGGCAATCAAATTTCCATGGCCAAAAGTAAGCGCACTACACGAAGCACAACAAGGCGGAACAAGCAACAATTAACCAATGATTCTGATTCTGTTCTTGCTCTTGCCGCCCCACCTATTCCTCCTCCTCCACCCCCACCCCCATCACCTCCGATTCTACACCCTTCACATAAAGTGGTCAATGGCGGGTCTAGCCCCGACAAGTTCCTGATTCTTGCTGAGGATGGGTCCTCTCCCCAACCGGTTGACTCTCCTCCATCTACTCCCGACCATGTGCTTGTAGAAGATTGCTCAGACGAAGATGCCTATGAAGATGCCATGGAGAAGTGGGGGACAGGGGGGACAGGAGAAAAGCATGAAAGGGACAACTACAGTAAACGGGATTCAAATTTGGGCTACAGTAACGCCATGAACAAAGGGAAGAGTTCCCGTGGGGGAAGGAGAGCTCTCCATATCTGCTTCAACGGATAAGGATACCACGCTGCCTTCCATCCAAGCCTCTTTCCCCACAAGTGAGTCTCCAACACTCGTTATCCCTCCCGCCCCTATCACAACATCACCGGTGGGTCCTGTGAATGGTGTAAATGCAGCTCAACACAATCTTTTGGTGCCTACTGTTAGCGAGACTCTAGCATTTGTTGTCCCCCCTGCACCTGCCACATCAACACCGGTGGTTCCTGTTAATGGTGTAAGTGCAACTCATCACAATCCTTTGGTGTCTACTGTAAGTGCAGCACATCACAAGCCTTTGGTGACTACTGTAAGTGCAGCTCCACACAATCCTGAGTCATCTAGTTGGCGTAACCTTTTTGCTAATAATCGCAATATTACTTCCTGCCCTAAGCTTAGTCATTACTCTGCATTTACTGAAACAAGTGGGTGTGATTTGGTTGGGGATGATTTAGATGTTAAATGTGATTTCTGGAAGTTATGTCTTATTGGGTATGTGGCTGGACGTTCTCCTGGCTTCAAAGCCTTGTAGAATATTATAGTTAATTCTTGGAAATGTGAAGCTTCTCTTATAATGCATGAATCTGGTTGGTTGATATACAAGTTCGCTTTCTGATGCTGATAAATTGAGCATTTTATCTGGGGGTCCCTATCTAGTTTATGGCAGGCCGTTAATTCTCAGACCAATGCCTGAATTTTTTATTTTCTTCCTCTATCATGCACACGGTTCCCGTCTGGGTTAAGTTCCCCAATCTGC
>CAXHTJ010001572.1:0-18771 GCA_964019445.1 Populus tremula | reverse complement strand
AAAATATTTATTGTTTAAGCAATGTGGTTATTGTTTATGTGATAGACAATTTATCAGTTAAGTTATTGTAGGAAAGGTAAACAGGCAATACAAAGACAACCTTTCCTGCAAAAAATGCCACAATCACCGACGTCCATACCGACGGACAACCATCCGTCGGTACTCAAGAGAGTTCGAAATATTTACAACAAAATGCCACAATCACCGACGTCCATACCGACGGACAACCATCCGTCGGTATCTACAGAGAGTTCGAAAAATATTTACGCGAAATGCCACCAACACCGACGACATTACCGACGGCTTCACCGACAACTATACCAACGGAATAGTCCGTCGGTAATTTGTCGGTCACACAATTACCGACAGAAATAATGACGGACCCGCCGATTCCAAAGTGTGTAATTAATGCGCCTCTGAACTTTCATATTACCGACGAATCACCGACGGACTGCGAAAAATATGGAGGGATTTTTGACCTTTTACCGACGGAATTTTTTACCTTTACTAACATATTAATTCCGTCGGTGATTCCGTCGGTAAAACTGCCCTATAAGTTCCAGCCCCCGCAGCTTCGCCTCATTTTTTCTTCTTCTCCCCGTTCTTCGCTTCTCCTCCGTTTTTCACCTCTGATTTTTCATTTTCCCCCTCAATCCTTAAACACTTTCACCTTTAATCTCTAGTAAGATTTGGTGTTGTAAATCTTCATCCTATTAAAAGTATGTGTTTTTTTCTAATTATTTATTTTATTTTATTTTTATTGTTTTTATTTTTGTTTTTTGGTTTTTTGTTGCAATGTAGATAAAGTTTTGAATTTGACACATTATTAAGTATGTATATTTCGTTCCTTTTCTTGATGTAGGTTTTTTTTTGAATATTTGTTGTGTGTGTTAGAATTGTTATTAGTTAATTTAACATAGAATTATTAAAGTTAATATTTGAATTTTTTGAATTTTTTGAATTTGTTGAATATTTTAATTTAATTGTTAGTCTATATTTTTTTTAATTTATTGAATATAATTTATTGTTGTATTGCCTATATAATTATTGATTAATTTATTGAATTAATATTGTTAATGTTGAATTTACCTTAGAATTAATAATTGCGTGTTGGAATAATTATCGATTTCCAATTTAATTTATTTTAGTTGTTTTATTTTTATTTAGTTTGTTGTTTGGGTTTTTTTTGGTAATGTAGATAAAGTTTTGAATTTATCACATTATTAATGTATGTATATTTCGTTCCTTTATTGATGTAGGTTTTTTTTTGAATTTTTTGAATATTTTTTATTGTTTTGTTGTCATAATTATAATGATTAATTTGTTGTTATAATTGTTAATGTTGAATTATAAATGATTAATTTGTTGAATTTATTGAATTATTTTTTGTCATATTTTTTATTGTTTGAATATAATTATTGATTAATTTGTTGAATTATAATTGTTAATGTTGAATTGTAATGATTAATTTGTTGAATTTATTGAATTTATTTTTTGTCATATTTTTATTGTTTTGAATATAATTATTGATTAATTTTTGAATTATAATTGTTAATGTTGAATTAAAATGATTAATTTGTTGAATTTATTAAATTTATTTTTTGTCATATTTTTTATTGTTTGAATATAATTATTGATTAATTTGTGAATTGTAATTGTTAACGTTGAATTTATCTTAGGATTAATAGTTGAATATGTTGGAATAATTAGTATAGATTTTCGATTGGTTGTGGCTATTGTTAATATTTGCAGGTTTGTGGATTTGGGTAGTATCCAGTATAGGGGAGGTGCTGCCGATTTTTTTTTAACTTTTGAATTTTATTATACAATTATTAATATAAAATTGTTTAGATGCGCAAAATGAAAACCAGAGCTGGTCGTTCACGTCCAGTCGAATCAAGTTCGTCTAGCAGCGATGATGATGTTTCCCTAGGTGCCTCTCAAGAAGAGGCACCTACACCACCTGCGCCGTCAACCGATGCTGCCTCTTCCAGCGATGTTTCACATCGCAGACGCGGCGTGCCTTCGAAGCGAAATCAATTTACCCGCCAGTTCGAGGCACAGTGGAAGGACGATCTTTCAATGTAAGTTTGTTAAGGTTTTAATTTTTTTTATATAAAAAAAAACAAATTTAAAACATAATTTATGAAGTAATCACAAATTAATTTCATTTCTTTTTAGGTTCACAAACATTGAGGCCGCCCGAGTAATATCATCGGCGTTTAAAGCGTCGATGGAGATTCCATTGTTTCAATGGAGTTAGATATCCAGACATCCTGAATGGATGCCTCAAATCAATGCATGGTTTCGTAGATTTGAGGTTCGTGTTAATATATAATTTTCAGCTTATTTCTAATAAATTCAAGTTATAATTGTAAATAAATTATTAACATTTTAAAAAATTATTTTTTTATATACAACATCGATTCTGCTGGGACGATGAACATGACACTGTTTGTGAGGAGGGTGTGGGAAAAATCACGTGGCAATTAGGTAACAAAAAACAATACGACTTTTTTTTACATAATTATTTATGTTTCGAAATGTAATTTTTTCGTGCGTGAATTAGGTTGCGTGATTTTTGGTATGACACCCAGAAAAAAGCAAAAAAACACAGCGAGGATAAGGGGTTCCAAGGCTGGAACGATGTTGCGTTTTGGAGGGATTTCAAACCAATATACATCCCGAAGATATATGGCCGCACTATCTTCAGCACGTGACGTCTGAGAGGTTCACTCGACGCTCACAGTCCGGTGCTGGCAACCGAAATCGGCCAATTCATGGGTCTGTGACAACGCACACCGGCGCTCCGTTCTGTTTTCTGCACATGCGAAACGGATGGTAAGATTAATTTAAATGAAATATATCGTTCAATTAATTTGTTGTTAATACATTTTTTTCATTATAGGCTACGTCTCTTGGACGTGAGCCCCCTATGGAGCTGTTTGTGGAGACGCACGTGCGAAGTCATGACCGCCAAAAGGGGACGCAACAGTTCGTTGACAACCGTGCTCAACATTTTGTGGTATGTTTGTTCAACCATTTTATTTTGTAAGTTATTATTATGTTTATTGAATTGAATATGATGATTTTTTTTTCAGGAGACCTATAATTAATAAGTTGAGGGAGAGATACGGGGACGATCCATCGACCCATCCGGAATTTGATCCGGATTTGTGGATGGAGCTGGATCGTCAGGTACCCGATAAAAATCGGGTTTACGGGCTCTCCAACACTACCGCGACCAACTTGCGGTCGACCGGTACTGCTTCAACCGTTGGGAGCTCCCAATCTGTATCGAGCTCCCAATCTAAGGAGTTTGTGGCCTTGCAGCAAAGGTGCGACCACCTATCAGAGGCATACACACAACTCAAAGAAGAGCAAAGATTGGCGAACGAACAACACAGAGCAGAGTCTGAACAACAAAGAGCGCCTATGAAGAGCTTCGGCAAATGGTCATGAACATGACACAAGGTGGAACATGTGCGCCTAATCCTTTTTGGCCGCCTAACCCCCATCCTTCCTCCTCCTCCTCCTCCTCCACCTTTATATAAATTTTTAATTAACATTATTTACATTTAAAATTTTGTTTAATGTTTTTTTGAAACACATTCATTTTAATGAATATTATTTCACTTTGAGTTTTTGTTGCTTAATATAAATTTTATTTGCATAATTGGTTTGTATTACTATTAATTTATATTATTTTTTTCAAAACAATTAAAAAAAACAATTACACAGGGATTTACCGACGGAATAACTCCGTCGGCATTGGACAGTGTATGCCACCGTCACCGACCATCACCGACGGAAACAATCCATCGGTATAACTTTACCGACGGAAATATTCGGTTGGTACCAATGATTAGTACTTAAAAGTGCATGTTTATCAAGGGTTTATATCATCATTTTGCACTTAAAGTATCAATAACTCCTTAACTAAAGCATGTTTTATAATAACAAGTCTAATATTATAAATTACCCTAATATATGGTAAATGTTCATCTTAAATGCAGGCATATCACATAAATCAAAGGATTGATTGATGAATTCAACTACTGAAATTTTGAAGATAAAGAAGGGTGAAGCTTAAAAAGAGATGTTGGTGCAGTCCAAACTGGAACACTGTTCGGTAATTGGGTCATATCTCGAGTTCTAGATATCCAAATGATCTGAAATTTTACAGAATTTGATAAGACATAGGCCTACAACTTTCATTTGGACATCAAGATCTAAGAAGGCCGTTTTCAAGTCCAAATTATAGCAACAACGGAGAAGTCCGAATCTGTCCTGCAGCCCAACACTTCAGTGTTCAGCCCATATCTTGAGTTCTAGAAGTCCAAATGACCTCATCTTTTTTTTCTTGGAAAGCTAAGAGAATTTCGCAGAACTTTCATTTGGACATCTGGACCCATTTCTGATGCTAGCATTTTGTTTTATTTAGACAAGATGATAAGGATTTTCACTAAGTCAAAAGTTGGCCACCCACTCAACAATGAGTCATCAAAGCAATAATTCCGAATTTTGGCCTATAAAAGGAGGCATTTGCCATGTATTTAGGGGCTTGGTTGTTCAGATCAAGTTCATGCTCTTTATTTCTCTCTTTATATTTTTTGTAATTCTTAAGTTTTGCTTTCATTAATTTCTTGTTTATGCTTTTCATTTCCTTTCCTTTCCTTAGTTAACTTGTATTTTATTTATGTTCTTGTTTTTTTATTTATGTTTTTCTTCTTCATTATGTTTAGCTAAGTTTATTATGTCAAGGTGAAAAGGTTACACTAATGGTGTAAGAACAAGTATGGTGTAAACTCAATATGGACCTTAATGTTTAATATTAACATGTCTTATCTTTATCTTACTAATTCTTAATACCTTGCTTGTTAAATGGTTAATCTAAATTTGTGTTGTATAATACTTGGTACAACAAATGCTTGGCACTCTCATAACCCAACCGTATGGTATTACCTACACCTGGGCTATGAAAGGTACTTGATTTGTTGTTAACATCATTAACATCATGAATTCCTGACAATATTTAAAAGTTTGGTGTTATGTAAATGAGATAATTAATATGATCATGTTAATAATTTATAATGAGCTATTAATGACAAATCATCCGATGGAACCTCCTTCGTGTGTGGTTTCCAAATTGAGTAATAAGAGTTTATACTATACTTGTTTGAAATACCATTGGTGGATCCTCTAACCTTGACATTTTTTATCATTGTTTAATCCTTACATTAATCTTCCATCTCAAAGTTCTCATTAATTTCTTCCTCCTCCTTTTTATTGTTATTATTATTATTATTATATTATTATATATTATTATTATTATTATTATTATATTATTATTATTATTTACATTCTTGTTATATTTTATGTACGTTAAGTATGCTCTGTGTTTGATCAAGGATCCTGATTGTTGGTCTTGCCTTGTTCATTCGCATCAGAAATCTGTTTATATTATATAATATATCTCTTTGATCTTTTCATAAACTCAGTATATAGGCTGGAAACCTGTGACCCGATCTTTTAGATCATTCTCAGGTATAACAACGCCACGTACTGAGTATTATTTATTATTATTATTATTATTATTATTATTATTATTACTATTATATTATTATTACATTATTATTGTTATTATTATTGTTGTTATTGTTGCTATTATTGTTATTGTTTTGTTGTTATTTATAATTTATACAATTAACCTCTCTGTGGTTCGACCCCGGTCTTGCCGGGTTATTTATTACTTCGACACTCCTGCACTTGGGAGAAGACATCAATCTTTTGGTCGTGTCAAGTTTTTGGCGCCGTTGCCGGGGAGGTAATTCTTGTACAAATTTAGTATTTTTTTTTCTTCTTTTCACTTTTCTTGTATCTAACTTTGTTTCTTTTTTGTTTCTTTTCTTTTGTTTTCTTTCTTCCTTTTTTCTTTCTACACGTGCATGAGTGTTTGGTCACGTACATTAAGTGGTAGACTTTCTAGGGTATCCTCATCATTTTCAGAAAATATGGCCGAAGAAGATAACCAGTCACTTCATAATGAGAATAATGAGAATAACCGTGTTAGGACACTTAGAGACCACATGAATCCCACAAGAACAAGTGCACCCTCATGCATAGTTTTCCCTCCTGATGCATCTCATTTTAATTTTAAGCCAGGCATTATTCAACTTTTACCTTCTTTTCATGGCTTAGATCTAGAAAATCCATACTTGCATTTGAGAGAATTTGAAGAAGTTTGTAACACCTATAATGACTTAAATTGTAGCATGAATACCATTAGATTAAAGCTTTTTCCTTTTTCATTAAAAGATAAAGCTAAAACATGGCTACAAAATCTTAGGTCAGGATCCATTCGTGCTTGGGATGAAATGCAACAACATTTTTAAAGAAGTTTTTTCCATCTCATAGAACCAACTCTTTCAAAAGACAAATCACCACTTTCACTCAAAAACCAGGAGAAACATTTTACCAATGTTGGGATAGGTATCGAGACTTGCTTAATACTTGCCCTCATCATGGTTTTGAAACATGGAGATTGGTTTCACAATTTTATGAAGGATTAACACCTAAAGATAGGCAAATGGTTGAATTGATGTGCAATGGAACTTTTGAAGATAAAGACCCTAATGAAGCAATGGAGTACTTAGACTTGCTAGCTGAAAATGCGCAAAATTGGGACACTAAGGGCACTTATGAGGCACCAAGTAAAACCCAACCTCATACATCTAGTGGAGGTATGTATAACCTTAGGGAAGATCATGACCTCCAAGCCAAGTTTACATCTTTAGCTAGAAAAGTCGAGGCACTAGAATTGAAAAAGAGTGGTCAATTAAAATCTGTTCAAGACATTGTGTGTCAAATCTGTGAAACAAATGACATGCAACCAATAATGTCCAACTTTGCCTTCTTTCAAGGAATGTCTCCATGAACAAGCCCATGCTTAAACAGTTTCCAAAGGCCCAATCATAACCCATACTCGCAAACATACAATCCTGGTTGGAGAAATCACCCAAATTTCAGTTGGAAGAGTGATAACAATAATGCACAAACTACACAGCCACCGTTTCAAGCACACCATAATTTCCAAAATTCTCATGGATATGCACCTCCTTATGCTCCACCTCCTAGAAGAAATCTTGAGGAAACATTGCATGCATTCATTGAAAAGCAAGAGACAATCAACACTCAACTTACTCAAAGCATGACAAATTTTAAAGATGCTCTTGCAAAATTCACATCTGCTCTCAGTTTTCAAGAGAAAGGTAAGTTTCCATCTCAACCACAGCAAAATCCAAAGGGGCAATACAATGCAAATGCAAGTAGTTCTGAAAGCCAACACATGGATCAAGTCAAATCAGTCATCACTCTTCGCAGCGGTAAGGTTATTGAAAAACCCACTCTTGAACCTTGTGAGAAAGATGATGAGTCAATCTCTGAGGGTAAGGAAGGGGTTGAATTTGAACGTTGTGAAGAAAAGACTGATTCTCCGCCAGCACTTCCATTTCCTCATGCCATGACCAAACAAAGGAAAGTCAATCACAATTCTGAAATCCTTGAAATTTTCAAACAGGTAAGGATCAATATACCTTTGTTGGATGCTATTAAACAGGTACCTTCCTATGCTAAATTTTTGAAAGATCTATGCACTGTGAAGAGAAAACTGAATGTGAAAAAGAAAGCCTTTTTAGCCGAACAAGTAAGTTATTCTTCAGAAATAATGCTTTGAAATATAAAGACCCTGGTTGTCCTACATTTCTTGCTTTATTGGAGAACATAAAATTGAAAGAGCTTTACTTGATCTTGGAGCTAGTGTGAATTTACTTCCATATTCGGTTTTTCAAAGTCTCAATCTAGGTGATAAAACCAACTTCTGTAACTCTTTTACTTGCTGATAGATCTGTAAAAGTGCCTAGAGGAATAGTTGAGGATGTGTTAGTACAAGTTGATAAATTCATTTACCCTGTAGATTTTATTGTCTTGGATACACAACCTGTTGAAGCATGTAATTCAATTCCTTTATTTTAGGACGTCCATTTCTTGCAACTTCTAATGCATTGATTAATTGTAGGAATGGACTGATGAAACTATCATTTGGAAACATGACATTGGAGATGAATATTTTAACATTTGCAAGCAACCTGGAGATGATAATGATTTACAGGAAGTGGACTTTATTGAAAAATTAGTTCATGATCAATTTCAAACCACTTCTAGTGAAACTAAGATTGATGAACCTGACGAGTTGCAAATGGTTTATTTTCAGGAAGAAGCAAAGGCATGTAATTGGAGACCACAAATTGAAGAATTGCCATCACGATCAATTGAGTCTATACCTTCAAGTGTTCAACCACCAAAACTTGATTTGAAGCCGTTACCAGTCAATCTAAATACTCATTTTTGGGAGAAAATGAAACTTTTCCGGTAATAATCTCTTCCAAACTTAATGCACATCAGAAGGTAAGTTATTACAGACTCTGAAAATGCACAAAAATGCATTAGGATGGACCATAGCTGACATAAAAGGAATTAGTCCTTTGATTTGCACACACAGGATTTATTTGGAGGAAAATGCTAAACCATCTAGAGAAATGCAACGAAGACTTAATCCTAATATGAAAGAAGTAGTGAAAAATGAAGTCATTAACTTCTAGATAATGGAATCATTTATCCTATTTCTGACAGCAAATGGGTAAGTCCTACCCAAGTTGTACCCAAAAAGTCTGGAGTCACTGTGATAACAAATGAGAAAAATGAGTTAATTCCAACTCGGACTATTACTGGTTGGCGCATGTGCATTGACTATAGGAAACTTAATTAATGACTAGAAAAGATCATTTCCTTTACCTTTCATGGATCAAATCCTAGAAAGAGTTGCAGGTCATGAATTTTATTGTTTCCTAGATGGCTATTCAGGTTACAATCAAATTGAAATTGCATTGGAAGATCAAGAGAAGACTACTTTCACATGTCCATTTGGTACTTTTGCATATCGAAGAATGCCTTTTGGGTTATGTAATGCACCAGCCACGTTTCAAAGATGCATGCTTAGCATATTCAGTGATATGGTTGAACGTTTTCTTGAGATTTTTATGGATGATTTTTCTGTTTTTGGTGATTCATTTGATGATTGCTTAACTAACTTGGAAAAGGTTTTGAACAGGTGTGAAGAGAAGAATCTTGTACTGAATTGGGAAAAATGTCACTTTATGGTAACAAACGGCATTGTACTTGGTCACATTGTTTCATCGACAGGAATTGAGGTTGACAAATCTAAAATCGAGTTAATTGCCAACTTACCAACACCAAAATCTGTTAAAGATGTTAGATCATTCTTAGGACATGCTGGTTTTTACAGAAGGTTCATCAAAGATTTTAGTGTAATATCTAAACCATTGTGTAACCTTCTATCAAAGGAAACTGTTTTTGAATGGACTGAACAATGTGAAAAAGCCTTTGTTAAAGTTAAAAGCTTGCTTACTTCTACTCCTATCATTCAACCTCCTGATTGGTCATTACCTTTTGAAATAATGTGTGACGCTAGTGATTATGCCGTGGGTGCTGTCTTGGGACAAAAAAAAGATAAGAAACCTTATGTGATTTACTATGCAAGTAAAACTTTAAATAGTGCTCAAATGAATTACACTACCACTGAAAAAGAATTACTTGCAGTAGTATTTGCATGTGACAAGTTCAGATCTTATCTTGTTGGCTCATCTGTTGTTTTTAGTGATCATGCAGCATTGAAATATCTTCTCTCTAAGAAAGATTCTAAGGCTAGATTGGTGTGGTGGATTTTGTTACTTCAAGAATTTGATATCACAATCAAAGACAAGAAAGGCACCGAAAATGTTGTCACGGATCATTTGTCAAGATTGACAACCGATTCGAGATCTGACATCACACCAATCGATGACTACTTTCCTGATGAATCTTTATTTTCTGTCTCTACGATGCCTTGGTTTGCTAATATTGTTAATTTTCTTGTTTCAGGACAATTGCCAGCTCATTGGAGTACCCAAGACAAAAGAAAGTTCTTGAACGAAGTGAAGAACTTTTATTGGGATGACCCTTATTTATTCAAATATTGTCCTGATCAAATATTTCGAAGATGCATTCCTGACAATGAGGTAAGTAGTGTCATTAAATTTTGTCATTCTGAGGCATGTGGGGGTCATTTCTCATCAAGAAAGACAACTGCAAAAATCTTACAAAGTGGATTTTACTGGCCCACCATGTTCAAAGACTCACATGCATTCTGCAAGACTTGTGAAAATTGTCAAAAGTTGGGATCTATTTCAAAACGTCACATGATGCCTTTAAATCCTATTCTTGTCATTGAGATCTTTGATTGTTGGGGTATAGATTTTATGGGTCCATTTCCTCCATCATTTGGTTTCTTGTATATATTGGTCGCAGTAGATTATGTTTCAAAATGGATAGAGGCAATTCCAAGAACCAATGATCACAAAACAGTGATAAAATTTTTGAAAGAAAACATTTTAAGTCGATTCGGAATCCCTCGAGCCATGATAAGTGATGGTGGAACACATTTCTGCAACAAGCCATTTGAATCTTTAATGAAGAAATATGGAATCACACACAAAGTTGCCACCCCTTATCACCCTCAGACGAGTGGACAGGTAGAACTTGCTAATAGGGAGATCAAACAGATCTTGGAGAAAACGGTGAACCCTAATCGGAAAGACTGGTCTTTAAGACTTAATGATGCACTTTGGGCTTATCGAACTGCATATAAAACATCATTAGGTATGTCACCTTATAGACTAGTCTATGGAAAACCTTGTCACTTGCCTGTGGAAATTGAACATAAAGCTTATTGGGCTATTAAAGCTTTCAATTCAAACATTGATGATGCTAGTCAGCTGCGAAAATTGCAAATAAATGAGCTTGAGGAAATAAGAAATGATGCATATGACAATTCAAGAATTCATAAAGCAAGAATCAAAGAGTTTCATGACAAGAAAATACTGAGAAAAACATTCAATGTTGGTCAAAAAGTCTTGCTTTATAATTCTCGACTCCATTTATTTCCTGGAAAACTAAGATCAAGATGGAGTGGTCCTTTTATTGTGAAACATGTGTATCCATATGGGGCCTGTGATATCGAAAATCCAAAGAATGGCAATGTTTTCAAGGTAAATGGGCATCGGTTGAAAGTTTATTTTGACAATTTTTCAGTTGAAAATGACTCTATTGAATTGAGTGATCCTGTATATAAAGATTGATTCTTTTTCTCACATTGTTTTGTGTTTGTATACTTTGTTTTGCTATTCTCTCACCCCGGTCAAATGGCGGATAACGGTACTCCGTGACTTTTAAGTCGGTTCTTTCAGTTTCCCATGATAACTGATATCTGTGTATATATTGTGCAATTCTTGCTCTTTCTTCCTTTCTTTGAATCTCCCCCAATTCTCAGTTGAAAATGGACACCACTCTTGAAAAATTGAAAAAGTATTTTCCCGCTCTGCCTCAGAATGCGATTAAAAAATTTACCGTGCTAGATGTGCAAGATTGAGGTTGTTAATGAACCATGGAATTCCTGAAGATATTCGCTGGCTGATTGAAGCAAAGGTCCGATTATCAGGTGAGTCCTCCAATTCTTTCATTTCATACATGCCTGGAACAGGTAAAAGCACTTTTGCGAAGAAACGTCGTGCAAAACGACTGAAAGTCTGTCACCGATGTGCAGATGGACTTGTAATGCGACATGTCGTTCTTTAGGAATGGTATCTGTAAACCGTGAAGATAAAATACAATTCATTAAGGATGGCCTGAGTAAGGGGTCTTTAGATAATCTTCTATTGACCTTGAGACGCACCCTAGTGGAGATGTGCATCGTGCAATTTATGATTTATGGCCCAATTCCATAAAGAACATGCTCGACTTAGTCTTGGGAATCTGACTAAAAAAGACCCTGTTTGCCAGTTTTTAAGAAAACTGGATGGGAAGCCTATCCCCGACCCATAGAGGGCGTTTAAGCCGTTCTTGGACGTAAAACCAAGGGAAGATGTGAGCCATAATCACAACTACCTGTACATATATGCTTTTTCAAAATAAATAATTAATAAAGAGAGAGAGTGTGTGTGTGTGTGTGTGTGAGACTACAGCTGGCCTACATATAGGTGGTATGATTGCATTTTCAATTTCTCATCTATAAATTCTTCTCTTCCTTCCCTTCATTTCTACTCAACCCATACATTCATCAAATACAGACGTGTGTAGAAATGGCAGGTTCCTCAAGTAATCACATAAAAAAATTTGTGTTTTGGTGGATCCAGTCCCTGGGAAAGAAAAAGAGTTTTTAGAATCAGCAAATCATCTTGGTCAGGTACTAGCTGAGCGAAAGATTCATTTAGTGTATGGAGGAGGCCTTGGGTTAATGGGGGAGTGTCAATAGCTGCATTTAGGAGGTAGTCAAGTTTTGGGGTTGTCCCCAAAGCTTTAGCACAAGGGGACATCATTGGAAAAACAATTGGAGAGGAATTACAAGTCCCCACAATGTCTGATCGACTGAATAATGTTTAACCATGCTGATGCCTTCATTGCCTTACCAGGTGGTCTGGGCACATTGGAAGAGATCTTTCATATTTCCTCTTGGGCCCAACTGCACATTCACCATAAACCCATAGGTTTGTTAAATGTTAATGGTTTTTATGATAAGTTGTTGTCTTTCTTGATCATGCTGTGGAACAGGAATTTCTAACATCTTCAGCACGAAATCATAATCTCTGCTGCTACTGCTGAACAATTGATTGACCAACTACAATCTTTCATCCCTGTAATTAATCCCTGCATGAGTCGCATAAATTGGTCAACTAAGGAAAGCCGTAAAAAGCTTAGATTGGATTTGAGCCTTGTTTGTAAAAACTTGTGTCTTTTGGTTTTATTATTGTGTTTTGTTGTTTCTTCTATTTGTTTAAGTGTGTTTCAGGTTTGTCAGTGTTCGTTATTTCAGGTGATGTCTTCTATACTCTATCTTTCTACCTTAAACATTGAGGACAATGTCTCATTTTGGTTGGGGGAAAGGGTAGTTAAAAAAAAAAAAAAACTGTGTTTTCTATTTCATAAACTATTTGCAAAACTGTTGTTTAGGATGGCAGAGTAAAAGGAGTTCTTTTGTTAAAGTGACTCTTGAGACGCATCTTAGTAAACATTCTTAACAAGGTCTATCATAATACTTCTTGAAATATCTAAGTTTACAAACTCTCATTGTTAACACTTGATTCTGCTCATATGCTCATTTAACAAGTATTCTTAAATCTTCATTTTCACACACACACTTTAACATATGATTGTGGGTTGCACATTGGATTATTACATTATTTATGTTCTTTTGTTAAAGGTAACAACTAAGGGAAAGGATAGTACATAATTTGCATAAAAAAAAAAAAAAAAAAAAAAAAAAAAAAAAAAAAAATGTATAATAATGATAATAAAACGTAGATAAGTTTGGTTTCGTAGCCTCCCTAACCTAAGCAATTAAGCCCGAAGGGGTGTTTTAACACTTAATACCCTAAAGTCAACTGACTTGGGAGCTATTGGCCCAAAGCTTGTTACATGGGTTAAGGAGAAAAGCTTAAGGGAATCAAACATTGCACTATCTACGTATCAGTATCTGCAACCCGAGTTGCTAAGCTCGTAGAGGTGTCTCAACACCTAATGCCCTAAGACCAACTGGTCTGGGAGTCATTAGCCTAAAGCTCGTTACATGGGTTAAAGATGCATTGTGTTTTAAGTTGTATGTGTAAATAGAAAAAAAAAAATCCCAACCCAAGGAAGTTAACCTTAAACATTAGAACATCATATTGTTTTCTTCCAATAATAGCCCCATCATATATGTTTTCATACATTGAGCACATAAAAAGAAGGTTTATTAATATCTTGTTTAAGAAATATGAAGCAGAAATGAGAGTTTGTTTATCTGGATAGATTAATGGAAGTTGAATGATGAATGCCTTGCTTTGTGGAACTTGCAAATTGTTTTTCTATTTTAACGCTTTGATTACTAGGGACTAGTAATAAGCTGGTTGGGGGGTGTGATTAGTACTTAAAAGTGCATGTTTATCAAGGGTTTATATCATCATTTTGCACTTAAAGTATCAATAACTCCTTAACTAAAGCATGTTTTATAATAACAAGTCTAATATTATAAATTACCCTAATATATGGTAAATGTTCATCTTAAATGCAGGCATATCACATAAATCAAAGGATTGATTGATGAATTCAACTACTGAAATTTTGAAGATAAAGAAGGGTGAAGCTTAGAAAAGAGATTGGTGCAGTCCAAACTGGAACACTGTTCGGTAATTGGTCATATCTCGAGTTCTAGATATCCAAATGATCTGAAATTTTACAGAGATTTGATAAGACATAGGCCTACAACTTTCATTTGGACATCAAGATCTAAGAAGGCCGTTTTCAAGTCCAAATATAGCAACAACGGAGAAGTCCGAATCTGTCCTGCAGCCCAAACACTTCAGTGTTCAGCCCATATCTTGAGTTCTAGAAGTCCAAATGACCTCATCTTTTTTTTCTTGGAAAGCTAAGAGATTCCTAGAACTTTCATTTGGACATCTGGACCCAGTTCTGATGCTAGCATTTTGTTTTATTTAGACACAAATGATAAGGATTTTCACTAAGTCAAAAGTTGGTCACCCACTCAACAATGAGTCATCAAAGCATAATTTCCGAATTTTGGCCTATAAAAGGAGGCATTTGCCATGTATTTAGGGGCTGGGTTGTTCAGATCAGTTCATGCTCTTTATTTCTCTTATATTTTTTGTAATTCTTAAGTTTGCTTTCATTATTTCTTGTTTATGCTTTTCATTTCCTTTCCTTCCTTAACTTGTATTTTATTATGTTCTTGTTTTATTTATTTATGTTTTTCTTCTTCATTATGTTTAGCTAAGTTTATTATGTCAAGGTGAAAAGGTTAACTAATGGTGTAAGAACAAGTATGGTGTAAACTCAATATGGACCTTAATGTTTAATATTAACATGACTTATCTTTTTATCTTACTAATTCTTAATACCTTGCTTGTTAAATGGTTAATCTAAATTTGTGTTGTATAATACTTGGTACAACAAATGCTTGGCACTCTCATAACCCAACCGTATGGTATTACCTACACCTGGGGCTATGAAAGGTACTTGATTTGTTGTTAACATCAGTTAACATCATGAATTCCTGACAATATTTAAAAGTTTGGTGTTATGTAAATAAGATAATTAATATGATCATGTTAATAATTTATAATGAGCTATTAATGACAAATCATCCGACTGGAACCTCCTTCGTGTGTGGTTTCCAATTGAGTAATAAGAGTTTATACTACTTGTTTGAAATACCATTGGTGGATCCTCTAACCTTGACATTTGTCTTTTCTTGTTTAATCCTTACATAATCTTTCATCTCAAAGTTCTCATTAATTTCTTCTCCTCGTTTTATTGTTTTATTATTATTTATTACTAATATTATTTTATTATTATTATTAGTATTATTATTAGTATTATTATTATTAGTAGTATTATTATTATTATTAGTATTATTATTATTATTTACATTCTTGTTATATTTTATGTACGTTAAGTATGCTCTGTGTTTGATCAAGGATCCTGATATTGTTGATCTTGCCTTGTTCATTTACATCAGAAATCTGTTTATATTATATAATATATCTCTTTGATCTTTTCATAAACTCAGTATATAGGCTGGAAACCTGTGACCCGATCTTTTAGATCATTCTCAGGTATAACAACGCCACGTACTGAGTATTATTATTATTATTATTATTATTACTATTAATATTATTATTACTATTACTATTATTGTTATTATTATTGTTGTTATTGTTGCTATTATTGTTATTGTTTTGTTATTATTTATAATTTATACAATTAACCTCTCTGTGGTTCGACCCCGGTCTTGTCGGGTTATTTATTACTTCGACACTCCTGCACTTGGGAGAAGACATCAATCTTTTGGTCGTGTCAACCGACACTTTTGCCGACGGAGATATTTCGTCGGTATATTTAGAACACCAACGGAAAATATTCCGTCGGTATATTCCAAGCGGGAAACTTTTTTTTTTTTGGCGCGCACGGTCCGTCGGCAAAACCGTCGGTAAAAGTTTTTTTTGTATTTCGGACCGATATAGCGACGGAATGTGGAATCACAGACAAAAGGTATTCCGATATTGAATGATATCTAAAAACAAAACTTAAAAAAAATAAGAGATAAATGTAGATTAAGATATTGAATCTTAAAAATAAAAAATATAAAAAAATAACATGTAAGGCTACATATATTAAAAATAACTTATTAATATTGATTATATTTTGTTAAATTTTAATAGTATTATGATACCAATAATATAGATATGTAGTAACAAAATACCAGAGTTCTTGAATGTATACTTTATGATAATATAATAACTCCTTCATAAGAATTAATGATCTTCAATTTGATATCACGATATTATTATCTTAAATTATATTTACTGTTGTTAACTAGTTAATAACTGTGAACTAATAAAAATAGAGAGTTTGTAACCAGTAGTGATGATATTTGATGATATAATCTATAGTTTTAAGATCTGGTCTGGTCTAAGATCTGGATTCAGGGTTTTGATTGAGTCACCGGGTTGCTCGAGTCAAAAATTTTTTTAAAAAAAGAATTCAAAACAACGTCGTATTAGTAAAAGAAAATCAATAGGTCGTAACCAGGTTTTTTACTTGGTTGCTGGGTCAACTCGGATTTTTTCTTCAACTGGCCCGGTTTAAGCTCCGGGTTGGCTGGATCCCGGGTTGACCCGGCGAGCCGGACCAGATTTCAAAACTATGATATAATAATAATAATTTTTTAAATAGCATTATAGATAAAATTAAAAAAAAAAAACCCACATAAGTTGTCACGTACTACTGGAACTTTAGTTCATATAATGTCTTATACCCATATTAATGATATTTAACTTTACTAGCTAATTAGTTCAGGCTCCGTTGTAGGCTTGTAGCTCATATCAAAGTATTTTTTAATGTTTAATAATATAGATTGTACATTTAATAAAATTAATTGAGGATTAAATGCGCCATACCAGACACGAAACAAGCAAAATCAAGTTAATTAGCCGAGGAAAGGCGTTAGCATGGTACCGAGCCTCCTCGGCCCTCGACCTTAACAGGCTCCGTTGATAGAGCCTCCTAAAATGAGGAAGTTTTCTCTCTTCCTTCTCAACCCGGCTTGATAAATATTAAAAACAAAAAAGTTGTGAATCCTAAAGGAAGATTAAGTTAGAAAACTGATAAATATATATAAATTAAGATATTTAATATTTTAATTTTATTATATAAAAATATTTTTTATTAAAAGATTAATAATTTAAATACTATTAACTAAAATAATTTCTAATATAATTCTTCCTTCTCTTAGTAATATTTTTTATTTCTATAAAAAAAAACCCTAGTTTAATAAAAATTAAGGAATAAAAACACAAATCCAAAGAGATTGCTCCTTGATTGATTCATGTTTGAAATTAAATTAAATGAGAAATAACTTGATGTGACTCAGTTAATATAACAGTCCAAATACAAACCAGTTAAAATTCAGTTTGTTTTTAAGAAATAAGTTTCAAGACATCGTCACTTAACTTTTTATTTTTATATATATACTAAGACAATAATATTATGAATTAACTCGGGTTAAGTTAACTTATCACAACCATAATTTGAACCATGAACTTAATTGAATTTAATTATAAGATAATAAACATGCAAGAAAGTAAACAAATAAAATTTAAGAAGAAAAAATCATTGCAAATGGCTATACAAAAGAGCATTTGTAAGTGTTATTAAAAGAATTTATAACTTAATTTGAAAAAAAAATCAAACATTGAATGAAATTTAATAAAATAATGTTTATAAAAGTCTATAATAAATTTATTTTAATTTTAATTAAAAAAACTAAAAAACGTTAAGACACTTGGGTCTAGGTGGGCCAACACACCTATACCTTACAAAATAAGGGCAAGTGGTGGGCTGCTAGGGCAAGCCCAAAGCTAGCCCATTAACTTCTTCTTTTTATATACGTGAAATGAGTAGATCATGACATGTCACTTCCTAGCTAGCTTAACCACCTTACGTTACAGGAAAATTGGGCTCCGTGCTCTTGGTCTTAGAAAAGCTCATTTTTTAATTTCATATTAGGATTTTTTATTTTTATACCATGATAATTTAATATAACAAATAAAAAAAAATATCAAGTTTAATTCTCATTCAATGCATTATGAAAGGAAAAAATTAAAAAAAAAGTTCAATGACCAGACTAAAACATTTAAGGATATAAAAAAAGAAACATTATTATAATTTATAGTGCTTTCTTCGTATACTTCAATATATGTTAAAGTGAAAACACCACATGCACTTTTAAAGTTTTTGTTCATAGTTATATAAGAAATTATAATAAATTCAAAATGTCAATAAATTGATTGTAAATATTAAATGGTGTGAAAAGTAAATATTAATGTGGAACTATATTAACGGGATTTAAACCTTTAACTAATGGATTATAAATAGATAATTAAATGCACTATCTACGTGGTGGGACCAAGAAATTTTTACATGTAAAATATTTATAAGTAGATAAAGGAAAATTTTTGATAGTGTCATTAAACCTAACTCACGGGTCAAAATTGAAACCCTCAACTATATTATTTGTCTAGCTTAAGTTTCAAATTAAATTGT
>CAXHTJ010001571.1:0-18793 GCA_964019445.1 Populus tremula | reverse complement strand
TCATTTGAATATTTCATTTCCTCTCAGAATAAGCAATATATATCGAATAAGCATCTAATCCAATCACTAGGATTATTAAGTAATAAAGAGTGGATATTGAAAAATGAAAAATAAAATAATTATAAATTTATAAATAAAATAGGACTTTATCATGTTGTGTCAAATTCGCATCGAGAAAAGAAAGATTTATTTTCTACTAGGAATATTAGGAAGAACCTTTTTTGTAAAATCTCGTCTATTAATAACTTTCTATTCCAACATAGAATGAAAAGGACAATATACAGGATGGGTAGAAGAAGTTGTGATACTTGGCCCGACCCATGACCCAAAACTGCGAGATATAAAAGAATACACATCCTTAGGATTAATTAGGGATCTAAGACAAGAGTAGAAAGGTTTGATTTCTTTGAGTCTTATATTTTGTATTTAAGATCTTGTATATTTAGCTAAGTATGCATCTATCAAAAATATATACAAATATATACAATAGGCTATTTGTATTCGGCTCAATCCTTTTAGTAAAAGATTGGGCCGAGTTTAATTTAATTGCAATTCAATTACGAGAATGAACATTAATTAGTGGATTACAACGTATCCATTGCTTCGAATTCAAATTTAATCTCCTTCCATACTTCACAAGCAGCAGCTAGTTCAGGGCTCCATTTGCTAGCTTCACGGATAATTTCATTACCCTCACGAGCAAGATCACGTCCCTCATTACGAGCTTGTACACATGCTTCTAGAGCTACTCGATTAGCAACGGCACCAGGTGCATTTCCCCAAGGGTGCCCTAAAGTTCCTCCACCGAATTGTAGTACGGAATCATCTCCAAAGATCTAGGTTAGAGCAGGCATATGCCAAACGTGAATACCCCCCGAAGCCACGGGCAGAACACCCGATAGAGAGACCCAATCTTGAGTGAAATAAATACCGCGGCTTCGATCTTTTTCAACAAAATCATTGTCATAACCCAATTCTGGGTTATTCCCCAAAAATCAATTTCTTTTTTCAAAATAAAAATCAAAAAATAAAATAAAGGCTGACAACGTGGAGAAGGTAGGTCGGGAAATCAAGCTGCAATTTTTAGAAGAATACAATGCAAATTCAAGGTCATATTAAATGATTATTGGACGAATTCGCATGAAAATTAAGTCCAAGGACATAATTAAATTTTTAATGGGCCAATTTGATTTAATCATGGGCCAAATTAAATTTTAATTATGTTTAAGAATTAATTTAGGTCTAATTGAAGGATTTAATTAAGTGCAAGGACTTAATTATACTTTAAGTGGGTCAAATTAATTTTATTTGGGGCTTAATTGGTGAAAAATTAAATTTGGGAGCCTGATTTAGGCTTAATTAAGAAGATTGGAATTTTAAGAGACCAAATTTAATTTTTACCAAGTGAATTGATTGAAATTAGGGGCCAAAATTGCATTAAATCAAAGGTTTAGGGTCAATTAGGGGTTCCATTGAACTAATTTGAAAGAACGCGGACTAAATTGAAAAACGAAAAAAAAAAAAAAAAAAAAAATCATGGTTACTGTTCACCTTCTTCCCCGCAAAGCTGCCCGAGTGGCAGACTTCCAGGCGCATTTTCTACCTCGTTTGTTCCCCAAATCCGACAAAGCGTGCACCACCATGTCCACCTGCAATCCCTCTATCTCGTAGAGTGGTCCGGTCGGTCGAACAACTCGAAAACGGCTCCGTTTATTG
The DNA here is from genome assembly GCA_964019445.1 of Populus tremula. Taxonomy (NCBI): domain Eukaryota; kingdom Viridiplantae; phylum Streptophyta; class Magnoliopsida; order Malpighiales; family Salicaceae; genus Populus; species Populus tremula. Next base: position 17,077 of record CAXHTJ010001571.1, on the reverse strand, counting down.
GCCCAAAGTGGCACCCTCGGGCAGTCTGCAGCCTTGGATGGCCAAATTTGACAGTTCGAGGTGCACTCTTTGAACCAACGGCTTGGATTCCTCGAGTCGAATCAAGGGCTGAGACTTTTTCCCCGTTGAAGACAAGATTACCCTCTCTCTAGCCCTATAAATAGGAGCCAATTTCGTGCTCAGGAGGAGGAGAAAATTGAACGCAAAGTTGGCCGAAAACCAGTATTTCCTGCCCAGTTCCTGCAACCAGCCCTTTCTCTTCTTTCTCTCTCCACCGTGGCTTCAGCCACTACCACCATCATCACCTCTTCTCTTCTGTCATCTCCACCGTGAGCAGACCACCCCTTCATTCTTCTCCCAGCTGGTCTTTTCCATCAGCAGCAGCATCCCTCCTCAGCCACAGCAACAGCTCCAGCCGTGAGCTTTTCCTTCTCCTCTCTAGGACCCGTTTTCTCCTTCTTGCAGCGGCGACCAGAACCAGCAACCGGCAGCAGCAGCACCAAGCTCTCCACCAACGCTGCCACCAGCTTCAGGAAGACTACCTAGACCACCTCCAACCTCACGCCAGGCCAGTGACAGCAGCTTCTTTTCCTCCGCAAGGTTGCCTCCTGCTTTTGCTCTGCCACTGCAACGGTGAAGTTGCATGCAGAACGTGAACCTACTGTTCACGTTCTGCAATTAATATATAATATTATATTATATACTTTTAAAACAAAAAAATCAAAAATCATTTTTTTCAAAAAAAATTGTAATTTTCAAATATTTTTCTACCAAGTTTTGTTTAATATTGGGTTGTATACTTACATTGTAAGATACAAGTCCGGTATTAAAATACCCGGTTTTCTCCGAAAGAAAAAATATATAAAAAAGAAGAAAAAAATATTTTATTGCATACGGCCAAGTCCTAAAGAATTTTCCAAGCATGTTTTCACAAAAATTGCATCTTTCTCACGTTTTTGAAAATAAAAAAATGGATATCATAACTAATTTATGACTATCCATTAGGGGGCCAAAATATCAAAAACCTTTTTCCAATTTTTTTCTAGGATCCGAATGTAGACTTTAATATTTGTGGGGTGTAAAATTACATGATAATGTACATCCTCGGGTATTAAAGATACAAGGTGTAAATAAAAGAAATTTTAAAATTCGACTTTAGAATGGTTAGGATTTAACCGAATAAGGTAGAGACTCCTCACGAGGGGAGATTGCCTTGAACCTTAGAAAAGACCAGCGAATAGAAACTCGACCTAGAAAACAATCAAACAATAATGCAGCTTACCTTAGGTAGGGTGCACTGGGGGTGATGCGTCTTCCCCTTGCACAACCAGTCCCTTACTCAGACTCTCGCAGACTTAGGTTCCTAGTGACCATAATACTAGGTGGCGACTCCAACGAACCAAGCAAAACACAAATAATAAAAAATCGCCAGTCGATGTCGTGCGGAATTTTTCGACGTGCGATAGAATGGCGACTCCACTGGGGACAACCATGTGTGGTCGGACTAAGCATTGATTGTTTGATTGTTTTCCTTTTATTGGTCTTTAATTTTAGCTCGCATTTTTACTGCTTTAGCATGCATTTTAATTTTGCGAATAAACCGTATTCTAGGTTAGGTGGGGAGTAGCGGTCTGCCTCATGACTTTCAGTCGGGGTTCAGATTCGTGAAACATCCAACTATGAGCTGAGTGTTTACTTGGTAATGGCGGTCACACTGTGCCCCAACCATTCCTTGTAAACCCCTACACTGCCTTCACGTGAGGTGGTCACTAGGCAGTTCATAGACCTTTTCAAGACCAGGTAGAATGCCTACCCATCATGTAATGACCTAGAACCTTCCTTTAGAGCATGAACTCTCTTGTTATTCATTTTGCATGAGTTTTTTCCATTCATACCAAATGTGCATACATTTGCATCCACACACATACATCCATCCATTGTAAATAACATACATACATGCGCCAGGTTGAAATATAGGTCCCCAAAGAGTCTACAACACTCGACTCCAGCAAGAAACATGGAAGGTGAAGAGCGTGCTCATCGTGATGCCCATTTCCAAGAAGAGTTAGAGTCTCTGAAAGCAAGCGTGGCTCGCCTCACTAGCTTACTCGAGCATGCACTTAGAAATGCCTCTGTTGAAGGTCCTTCCAACCGACCTACTATTTCTGTTCAGGCTCCAACAATGGCTCAACCCGAAGAAACAATGAGTGAACATGGTCAAGAACCTCCACACAATCCAGCATTTGTGCACTCAACGCCATCAGCACCAGCCCCTGTAGTCATAGATCCATTTGCCAATGAGTCTCACAAGACCAAGTCATCTGATGGCATTGGTCAAGATAAAATGGCGGCATTGGAAGCTCGAATTAGAGCCATTGAAGGGGTAGAGTTGTACGATCCAGTACGGGCAGCAGAAATGTGTCTGGTCCCAAATGTGGTTGTCCCAAAAAAGTTCCGTGTTCCTGAATTCGTCAAATATACCGGAACGCAATGCCCCATGACTCATCTCAAATCCTACTGCAACAAAATGGCAGAAATAGTACATGATGAAAAACTACTGATGCACTTTTTCCAAGATAGCTTAAGTGGGACAACATTAAGTTGGTACATGAGATTGGACAACACAAAGATCCAAAAATGGAAAGACTTGGTGGATGCTTTTGTCAAGCAATACAAGTACAATATGGACATTGCTCCTGATAGAACCAGTCTGTCCAATCTAGAGAAAAGGGACAAGGAAAGCATAAGGAAATATGCTCAAAGATGGAGAGACTTAGCTGCTCAAATACATCCTCCGCTCCTAGATAAAGAGATGGTCACTCTGTTCGCTAATACACTCAAGGACCCATACTACGAGCATGTGATGGGTAGTTCGGCCCAGCAATTTACTGATGCTGTGGCAGTAGCTGAGCGCATTGAGCAAGGGGTAAAAAGTGGTAGAATATCTGTGCCCACTGAGAAACGAGGCTTTGAGGGTAAAATGAAAGAGGTCGACTATGTTGAAGGTGGTTACATGGGTAGGAAAAACCCATTCCAAAACTACCACACTTCACCCCAAATCGCTAGCATCAATTTCAACCCTTCATTTCCTACCAGAAAACCTGAAGTTTCAAACCAAACACCAAAAAACCCAAGAACAATTACCTCCATTACCATTGCCCTTAAATGAGATGTATCAAAAGCTACTGAGCATTGGGCGTATAGCTCCTGAACCCTTGACACCTTTACAACCACCTTACCCCAATTGGTACAAGCCCGACCTTACTTGCGAATACCATGCTGGCGCCGCGGGACACAACATTCATACTTGCAGTGCCTTTAAGAAGAGGCTTATGCATCTGATTAAAGTCGGATGGGTCACCCTCGAAGGAACTCCAAACATAACTTCGAACCCTCTACCCAATCATGCTTCAGGTAGTGGATCGGTGAATGCACTAGAGGCGGAATGCTCTAGAAACCTCAAAGCACCAATGGCAAGAGCAAGATGTGAAGAAGGCAATGTGCACTTTTGAGGATAGAGGACAAAGTTCTGCTATAGAATGGGAAGATGGAGCCTACCCAATTATTGCATTTTGGCTTGATCATGTTTGTTTTAACCCGTTTTAGTCTTGTTGGCAATTTGGCTCATAATGCCACAAGATTTCTTTGTTAAATGAGCCTTTCCTGTTAATAAAATCATGTGTTTTCTGTGTTCATGCAAATAACATACTGAGCACACCCTTCACTCACAAAACCACTAATTCTTTGGTGTTTTCTTTCCTCCCTTCAAAAACCCATGTTTTCATAAGGATTTTTGGGAATTCAAAGTTTAGTACAAAAACAGAAATCATGTTGATGTTTGTCCGAAACAAACGAGTTCTGGAAATTAGGTGATTCCTTAGAGAGGTAACCATACACCTAGAAAACCAAAAAAAAAAAAACACACATGAAGTGACTCCAAAGCTGAGTTTTATTGCATGAATAATGAGAAATCACTTGCATACTCGCATGAAAGCAAGGCTTACCGATCCTAAATGCATGCATTTGAGATGAAGAAAGGCCATCTTTGATAATCTTTCACAAGGCTGAAATATATCCTTTGCAGTCCCCTTTTGAGCCTAATAAATTTTTCTTGAAAAATAACCTTGGCTAGGATCACACCCTACACTGGGGGGCAAGTGCAAAAAATCCATAATGATTGAAAGTGCCCAAATAACTCTTGGGGGCATGAAAAAGTCTTCAACGATGAAAGTGCCCAAACAATACTGGGGGCATAAAAGAAAATCTCAATCATCAAAGGTGCCCATACAAAGCTAGGGGGCATGAAAAAAATCCAAAGATCCAAAATTTGAGCAAAAAAAAGGCCAATGCAATGATGCTCAAAATCAAATGAAGAAAAAAAAAACAAAGAGAAAGAGCCCAAGCCCAACACTGGGGGCACCGTGGACCATTTTACAAATCAATTCCAAGGTCCAGAAATGTATGAACAAAAAGTTTGGGATATAAGCACTAGTGATCCTTAGTCTTAAAGTCCCTTAAACACCTTTTGAGCCTACAAATATCCTTTTCTTCATAGCCAATAGCCCAAGCCTACATTACGTGCCTAATCAAGCCCTTTCTGATCAAAGGCAAGCAATCTGGATCGGTAGGCAGTGCTTTCTCATGCGAAATAAAATCATTATTCATGCAAATAAAATGAATGCTTTGAAAACGGTTCTCAATAACCCACAAATTGAAATTTAAACCTTTTGTGACCAACCAGATGTCACTTCGTGTTCTTCACATTTTCACCAACGGTTCTCAATAACCCAAATTGAAATTTAAACCTTTTGTGACCAACCAGATGTCACTTCGTGTTCTTCACATTTCACCAACGGTTCTCAATAACCCACAAATTGAAATTTAAACCTTTTGTGACCAACCAGATGTCACTTCATGTTCTTCACAAAAAAATCAAAAAAAAAGAGTTTTCATCACCTCTGAAAACCTCTCCATAGGAATCACTTGAATTTCCTCAGAATGAGTTTGCTTTGAATCGATGTCAAAATGATTTCTGTATCTGGAATAGCTTTGAAATTCCAAAAATTCTGCATGAAAACAACTCCTTGTCAAACCTTTCTTCACATAGCCTCATCCCCAAACCCGAATTGAATACTTGGGGGCATGATCAAGCTAGGGGGAAATCAAAAACATCTGGTAGAGCTTGCTCCATGATTCCCTTTCTAAGAAACTATTGGGTAAAATTGGCAACCCTTGAGATAAAAGGGGCGGAGAACAAAGAAGAATGATGGCATCAAGTCTTTCCTAGAGGCCAAGACCGTAAGATATTTCTCGAGTAAGCAAGGGGGACAAAAGCCATCAAAGCTTACTATCAGAGACTCAAACTTTTGAGAAAAGGAGAACTCCATGAAGAAAAAGGGACCTATACTTCTTAGGTAAGTATACATGCATATATTGATCATGATGCATTTCTCTCATCCTTGATAAATCGGTGTCTCACCATCACCCCTTTTTGAGCGGGTTGCTGGGTCCTCACCCTTAGGTAGTGTGTTTTCTAACCCTACCTCTTCTTTTTTTTAGTGTGCCTTTGAGCCCTAACCCTCTTAGGTAGTGTGTTTTCTAACCCTACCTCTTTTTTTTTAGTGCGCCTTGGAGCACTCACCTCTTAGGTAGTGTGTTTTCCAACCCTACCTCTTTTTGAGTGCCCCTTGGAGCACTCACCTCTTTGGTAATGTATTTTCTAACCGTACCTCCTTTTGAATGCTCCTTTGAGCCCCCAAACATTTTAGGTAGTGTGTTTTCTGACCCTACCTCCCCTTTTGAGTGCGCCTTAGAGCCTTCAACCCTTAGGTAGTGTGTTTTCCAACTCTATCTCCTTTTAAGTGCGCCTTAGGGCCATCAACCCTTACGTAGTGCGTTTTCCAACCCTATCTCCGTTTAAGTGCGCCTTAGGGCCATCAACTAAGGGAGTGTGTTTTTTGACCCTACCTCCCCTTTTGAGTGCACCTTTGAGCCCTCGATCACCTTTAGGTATTGTGTTTTCCAACCCTGCCTCCATTTTTAGTGGGCCTTCGAGCCCTAACCCCTTTAGGTAGTGCGTTTTCCAACCCTGCCTCTTTTTTAGCGCGCCTTCGAGCTAACAACCCCTTTAGGTAGTGTGTTTTCTAACCCTACCTCCCCTTTTGAGGGCGCCTTAGAGCCTTCAACCACTTTAGGTAGTGTGTTTCCCAACCTTACCTCCTTTCGTATGCTCCTTCGAGCCCTCACCACCTTAGGTAGTGCGTTTTCCAACCTTACCTCCTTACCTCCTTTCGAGTGCACCTTTGAGCCCTCACCACTTTAGGTAGTGCGTTTTCAAACCTTACCTCCTTTAGAGTGCGCCTTGGAGCACTCACCTCTTAGGTAGTGTGTTTTTTTTAACCCTACAACCATTCGAGTGCGCTCTTCAGCCCTCGTTCCCCATCGAGTCCTATCATGTCGTCCCTTTCAAACATTTTGCCTTTTCGCCCGGGTAGGTCAACCATTATAATCTGACCTCTTTCAAAACTCTTTTCATCTTCCATTTGGGCCGGTTGCCCATAACAATAAAACCATTTTTGAGAATCATTGCATTTCTCCCCACCTTCAAACTTTTCACTTGGGCCGGTTGCCATAACAATAAAACCATTTTGAGAAATCTTTGCATTCTCACAACCTCAAAAATTTTTCACCATCTTGAGAAATCTTAGCATTTCTCTACCACTTTGAAAAATCTTTGCATTTTTCATCACTTTCCATCTGGGCCGGTTGCCCATTACAACAAAACCACTTTGAAAAATCTCTGCATTTTTCACCACTTTGAAAAATCTTTGCATTTTTCACCTCTTTGAAAAATCCTTGTATTTTTCAAAAACCTTTATCTTGGGCCGGTTGCCCATTACAACAAAACCATTTTGAAAACATCTTTGCATTTTTTGAACCCACAAATTTCACATGAACCCACAAATGCTTGTATTTTTGAGTTACGCCGAGATCATTAGAATTTTCTCTTAGAGCGAAATCGCTGCCGTTCGTGCTAGTTCTTAGCCTGGAATTCCCGGTTTCACTACTATTTCTACTTTCACCCAAAATGTAAGTAGAAATGTAACTTTCGCTGTAATTTTCACTACCACTTAAAATAGAACTAGCAATCCCGATTTGAGAACGAAGATAACTGTCAATGCAACTATTGATGTAATTATTCAACTATATTTATTATCATACATAGAATAATCATAGTGGGAATCGTCACTCCTGACCCCTTATTTAAATAACTAGAATTCCAATAACTAGAAAAATTCTTTTTCTAATTCACTCAAAAAAAATGATTATTGTCAATCCCAAAACTTGATTTTCAATATCAAAATATATGGAATAACCGTCTTTTTTATTATCCCTACCTAAAACTAAAAAAAGTGTCATCCACGTTTAATTTCGAATGTCCCTAACGCCGACTAAATGATCAACATTACTACTGTCACTATGACTCCAATTATAGGTGTTTTTTTCTGTATCATTAGAATCGGGTCTTCACTTACACTGGTATTTTCAAGAGGACCAAGATTATCCATTGATTTACTTAGCCTACACCTGTATTCTAACTCCACATTGGATTACATCGAATGGAACCAACATTTTTTCATAGAGCTTTCTTGCCGCTATTTACATCAAAATAAATAGATGTATAGTCATTCGATGAAAAATCATTTGAATATTTCATTTCCTCTCAGAATAAGCATATATATCGAATAAGCATCTAATCCAATCACTAGGATTATTAAGTAATAAAGAGTGGATATTGAAAAATGAAAAATAAAATTTTTTTATAAATAAAATAGGACTTTATCATGTTGTGTCAAATTCGCATCGAGAAAAGAAAGATTTATTTTCTACTAGGAATATTAGGAAGAACCTTTTTTGTAAAATCTCGTCTATTAATAACTTTCTATTCCAACATAGAATGAAAAGGACAATATACAGGATGGGTAGAAGAAGTTGTGATACTTGGCCCGACCCATGACCCAAAACTGCGAGATATAAAAGAATACACATCCTTAGGATTAATTAGGGATCTAAGACAAGAGTAGAAAGGTTTGATTTCTTTGAGTCTTATATTTTGTATTTAAGATCTTGTATATTTAGCTAAGTATGCATCTATCAAAAATATATACAAATATATACAATAGGCTATTTGTATTCGGCTCAATCCTTTTTAGTAAAAGATTGGGCCGAGTTTAATTTAATTGCAATTCAATTACGAGAATGAATTAATTAGTGGATTACAACGTATCCATTGCTTCGAATTCAAATTTAATCTCCTTCCATACTTCACAAGCAGCAGCTAGTTCAGGGCTCCATTTGCTAGCTTCACGGATAATTTCATTACCCTCACGAGCAAGATCACGTCCCTCATTACGAGCTTGTACACATGCTTCTAGAGCTACTCGATTAGCAACGGCACCAGGTGCATTTCCCCAAGGGTGCCCTAAAGTTCCTCCACCGAATTGTAGTACGGAATCATCTCCAAAGATCTAGGTTAGAGCAGGCATATGCCAAACGTGAATACCCCCCGAAGCCACGGGCAGAACACCCGATAGAGAGACCCAATCTTGAGTGAAATAAATACCGCGGCTTCGATCTTTTTCAACAAAATCATTGTCATAACCCAATTCTGGGTTATTCCCCAAAAATCAATTTCTTTTTTCAAAATAAAAATCAAAAAATAAAATAAAGGCTGACAACGTGGAGAAGGTAGGTCGGGAAATCAAGCTGCAATTTTTAGAAGAGAATACAATGCAAATTCAAGGTCATATTAAACGATTATTGGACGAATTTGCATAAAATTAAGTCCAATGACATAATTAAATTTTTAATGGGCCAATTTGATTTAATCATGGGCCAAATTAAATTTTAATTATGTTTAAGAATTAATTTAGGTCTAATTGAAGGATTTAATTAAGTGCAAGACTTAATTATACTTTAAGTGGGTCAAATTAATTTTATTTGGGGCTTAATTGGTGAAAAATTAAATTTGGGAGCCTGATTTAGGCTTAATTAAGAAGATTGGAATTTTAAGAGACCAAATTTAATTTTTTACCAAGTGAATTGATTGAAATTAGGGGCCAAAATTGCATTAAATCAAAGGTTTAGGGTCAATTAGGGGTTCCATTGAACTAATTTGAAAGAACGCGGACTAAATTGAAAAACGAAAAAAAAAAAAAAAAAAAAAAAAAATCTCTGGTTACTGTTCACCTTCTTCCCCGCAAAGCTGCCCGAGTGGCAGACTTCCAGGCGCATTTTCTACCTCGTTTGTTCCCAAATCCGACAAAGCGTGCACCACCATGTCCACCTGCAATCCCTCTATCTCGTAGAGTGGTCCGGTCGGTCGAACAACTCGAAAACGGCTCCGTTTATTGGCCCAAAGTGGCACCCTCGGGCAGTCTGCAGCCTTGGATGGCCAAATTTGACAGTTCGAGGTGCACTCTTTGAACCAACGGCTTGGATTCCTCGAGTCGAATCAAGGGCTGAGACTTTTTCCCCGTTGAAGACAAGATTACCCTCTCTCCAGCCCTATAAATAGGAGCCAATTTCGTGCTCAGGAGGAGGAGAAAATTGAACGCAAAGTTGGCCGAAAACCAGTATTTCCTGCCCAGTTCCTGCAACCAGCCCTTTCTCTTCTTTCTCTCTCCACCGTGGCTTCAGCCACTACCACCATCATCACCTCTTCTCTTCTGTCATCTCCACCGTGAGCAGACCACCCCTTCATTCTTCTCCCAGCTGGTCTTTTCCATCAGCAGCAGCATCCCTCCTCAGCCACAGCAACAGCTCCAGCCGTGAGCTTTTCCTTCTCCTCTCTAGGACCCGTTTTCTCCTTCTTGCAGCGGCGACCAGAACCAGCAACCGGCAGCAGCAGCACCAAGCTCTCCACCAACGCTGCCACCAGCTTCAGGAAGACTACCTAGACCACCTCCAACCTCACGCCAGGCCAGTGACAGCAGCTTCTTTTCCTCCGCAAGGTTGCCTCCTGCTTTTGCTCTGCCACTGCAACGGTGAAGTTGCATGCAGAACGTGAACCTACTGTTCACGTTCTGCAATTAATATAATATTATATTATATACTTTTTAAAACAAAAAAATCAAAAATCATTTTTTTCAAAAAAAATTGTAATTTTCTCAAATATTTTTCTACCAAGTTTTGTTAATATTGGGTTGTATACTTACATTGTAAGATACAAGTCCGGTATTAAAATACCCGGTTTTCTCCGAAAGAAAAAAATAAAAAGAAAAAAAAAATATTTTATTGCATACGGCCAAATCCTAAAATTTTCCAAGCATGTTTTCACAAAAATTGCATCTTTTTCTGTTTTTTAAAAAATGGATATCGTAACCAGATTATGATATCCATTAGGTTTGGCCAAAATATCAAAAACCTTTTTCCAATTTTTTTCTAGGATCCGAATGTAGACTTTAATATTTGTGGGGTGTAAAATTACATGATAATGTACATCCTCGGGTATTAAAGATACAAGGTGTAAATAAAAGCAATTTTAAAATTCGACTTTAGAATGGTTAGGATTTAACCGAATAAGGTAGAGACTTCCTCACGAGGGGAGATCTGCCTTGAACCTTAGAAAAGACCAGCGAATAGAAACTCGACCTAGAAAACAATCAAACAATAATGCAGCTTACCTTAGGTAGGGTGCACTGGGGGTGATGCGTCTTCCCCTTGCACAACCAGTCCCTTACTCAGACTCTCGCAGATCTTAGGTTCCTAGTGAACATAATACTAGGTGGCGACTCCAACGAACCAAGCAAAACACAAATAATAAAAAATCGCCAGTCGATGTCGTGCAGAATTTTTCGACGTGCGACAGAATGGCGACTCCACTGGGGACAACCATGTCTGGTCAGACTAAGCATTGATTGTTTGATTGTTTTCCTTTTGCTGGTCTTTAATTTTAGCTCGCATTTTTACTGCTTTAGCATGCATTTTAATTTTGCGAATAAACCCAATTCTAGGTTAGGTGGGGAGTAGCGGTCTGCCTCATGACTTTCAGTCGGGGTTCAGATTCGTGAAACATCCAACTATGAGTTGAGTGTTTACTTGGTAATGGCGGTCACAATGTGCCCCAACCATTCCTTGTAAACCCCTACACTGCCTTCACGTGAGGTGGTCACTAGGCAGTTCATAGACCTTTTCAAGACCAGGTAGAATGCCTACCCATCATGTAATGACCTAGAACCTTCCTTTAGAGCATGAACTCTCTTGTTATTCATTTTGCATGAGTTTTTTCCATTCATACCAAATGTGCATACATTTGCATCCACACACATACATCCATCCATTGTAAATAACATACATACATGCGCAGGTTGAAATATAGGTCCCCAAAGAGTCTACAACACTCGACTCCGAGCAAGAAACATGGAAGGTGAAGAGCGTGCTCACCGTGATGCCCATTTCCAAGAAGAGTTAGAGTCTCTGAAAGCAAGCGTGGCTCGCCTCACTAGCTTACTCGAGCATGCACTTAGAAATGCCTCTGTTGAAGGTCCTTCCAACCGACCTACTATTTCTGTTCAGGCTCCAACAATGGCTCAACCCGAAGAAACAATGAGTGAACATGGTCAAGAACCTCCACACAATCCAGCATTTGTGCACTCAACGCCATCAGCACCAGCCCCTGTAGTCATAGATCCATTTGCCAATGAGTCTCACAAGACCAAGTCATCTGATGGCATTGGTCAAGATAAAATGGCGGCGTTGGAAGCTCGAATTAGAGCCATTGAAGGGGTAGAGTTGTACGATCCAGTACGGGCAGCAGAAATGTGTCTGGTCCCAAATGTGGTTGTCCCAAAAAAGTTCCGTGTTCCTGAATTCATCAAATATACCGGAACGCAATGCCCCATGACTCATCTCAAATCCTACTGCAACAAAATGGCAGAAGTAGTACATGATGAAAAACTACTGATGCACTTTTTCCAAGATAGCTTAAGTGGGACAGCATTAAGTTGGTACATGAGATTGGACAACACAAAGATCCAAAAATGGAAAGACTTGGTGGATGCTTTTGTCAAGCAATACAAGTACAATATGGACATTGCTCCTGATAGAACCAGTCTGTCCAATCTAGAGAAAAGGGACAAGGAAAGCATAAGGAAATATGCTCAAAGATGGAGAGACTTAGCTGCTCAAATACATCCTCCGCTCCTAGATAAAGAGATGGTCACTCTGTTCGCTAATACACTCAAGGACCCATACTACGAGCATGTGATGGGTAGTTCGGCCCAGCAATTTACTGATGCTGTGGCAGTAGCTGAGCGCATTGAGCAAGGGGTAAAAAGTGGTAGAATATCTGTGCCCACTGAGAAACGAGGCTTTGAGGGTAAAATGAAAGAGGTCGACTATGTTGAAGGTGGTTACATGGGTAGGAAAAACCCATTCCAAAACTACCACACTTCACCCCAAATCGCCAACATCAATTTCAACCCTTCATTTCCTACCAGAAAACCTGAGTTTCAAACCAAACACCAAAAAACCCAAGAACAATTACCTCCATTACCATTGCCCTTAAATGAGATGTATCAAAAGCTACTGAGCATTGGGCGTATAGCTCCTGAACCCTTGACACCTTTACAACCACCTTACCCCAATTGGTACAAGCCCGACCTTACTTGCGAATACCATGCTGGCGCCGCGGGACACAACATTCATACTTGCAGTGCCTTTAAGAAGAGGCTTATGCATCTGATTAAAGTCGGATGGGTCACCCTCGAAGGAACTCCAAACATAACTTCGAACCCTCTACCCAATCATGCTTCAGTAGTGGATCGGTGAATGCACTAGAGGCGGAATGCTCTAGAAACCTCAAAGCACCAATGGCAAGAGCAAGATGTGAAGAAGGCAATGTGCACTTTTGAGGATAGAGGACAAAGTTCTGCTATAGAATGGGAAGATGGAGCCTACCCAATTATTGCATTTTGGCTTGATCATGTTTGTTTTAACCCGTTTTAGTCTTGTTGGCAATTTGGCTCATAATGCCACAAGATTTTCTTTGTTAAATGAGCCTTTCCTGTTAATAAAATCATGTGTTTTCGTGTTCATGCAAATAACATACTGAGCACACCCTTCACTCACAAAACCACTAATTCTTTGGTGTTTTCTTTCCTCCCTTCAAAAACCCATGTTTTCATAAGGATTTTTGGGAATTCAAAGTTTAGTACAAAAACAGAAATCATGTTGATGTTTGTCCGAAACAAACGAGTTCTGGAAATTCAGGTGATTCCTTAGAGAGGTAACCATACACCTAGAAAACCAAAAAAAAAAACACACATGAAGTGACTCCAAAGCTGAGTTTTATTGCATGAATAATGAGAAATCACTTGCATACTCGCATGAAAGCAAGGCTTACCGATCCTAAATGCATGCATTTGAGATGAAGAAAGGCCATCTTTGATAATCCTTTCACAAGGCTGAAATATATCATTTGCAGTCCCCTTTTGAGCCTAATAAATTTTTCTTGAAAAATAACCTTGGCTAGGATCACACCCTACACTAGGGGGCAAGTGCAAAAAATCCATAATGATTGAAAGTGCCCAAATAACTCTTGGGGGCATGAAAAAGTCTTCAACAATAAAAGTGCCCAAACAATACTGGGGGCATAAAAGAAAATCTCAATCATCAAAGGTGCCCATACAAAGCTAGGGGGCATGAAAAAAATCCAAAGATCCAAAATTTGAGCAAAAAAAAAGGCCAATGCAATGATGCTCAAAATCAAATGAAGAAAAAAAAACAAAGAGAAAGAGCCCAAGCCCAACACTGGGGGGCACCGTGGACCATTTTACAAATCAATTCCAAGGTCCAGAAATGTATGAACAAAAGAGTTTGGGATATAAGCACTAGTGATCCTTAGTCTTAAAGTCCCTTAAACACCTTTTGAGCCTACAAATATCCTTTTCTTCATAGCCAATAGCCCAAGCCTACATTACGTGCCTAATCAAGCCCTTTCTGATCAAAGGCAAGCAATCTGGATCGGTAGGCAGTGCTTTCTCATGCGAAATAAAATCATTATTCATGCAAATAAAATGAATGCTTTGAAAACGGTTCTCAATAACCCTCAAATTGAAATTTAAACCTTTTGTGACCAACCAGATGTCACTTCGTGTTCTTCACATTTTCACCAACGGTTCTCAATAACCCACAAATTGAAATTTAAACCTTTTGTGACCAACCAGATGTCACTTCGTGTTCATCACACTTTCACCAACGGTTCTCAATAACCCACAAATTGAAATTTAAACCTTTTGTGACCAACCAGATGTCACTTCATGTTCTTCACAAAAAAATCAAAACAAAACAAAAAAAGAGTTTTCATCACCTCTGAAAACCTCTCCATAGGAATCACTTGAATTTCCTCAGAATGAGTTTGCTTTGAATCGATGTCAAAATGATTTCTGTATCTGGAATAGCTTTGAAATTCCAAAAATTCTGCATGAAAACAACTCCTTGTCAAACCTTTCTTCACATAGCCTCATCCCCAAACCCGAATTGAATACTTGGGGGCATGATCAAGCTAGGGGGCAATCAAAAACATCTGGTAGAGCTTGCTCCATGATTCCCTTTCTAAGAAACTATTGGGCAAAATTGGCAACCCTTGAGATAAAAGGGGCGGAGAACAAAGAAATGATGGCATCAAGTCTTTCCTAGAGGCCAAGATCGTAAGATATTTCTCGAGTAAGCAAGGGGGACAAAAGCCATCAAAGCTTACTATCAGAGACTCAAACTTTTGAGAAAAGGAGAACTCCATGAAGAAAAGGGGACCTATACTTCTCAGGTAAGTATACATGCATATATTGATCATGATGCATTTCTTTCATCCTTGACAGATCGGTGTCTCACCATCACTCCCTTTTTGAGTGTTGCCTGAGCCCTAACCCTTAGGTAGTGTGTTTTCTAACCCTCCTCTTTTTTTAGTGTGCCTTTGAGCCCTACCTCTTAGGTAGTGTGTTTTCTAACCCTACCTCTTTTTTTTAGTGGCCTTGAGCACTCACCTCTTAGGTAGTGTGTTTTCCAACCCTACCTCTTTTTGAGTGCCCTTGAGCCTCACCTTTAGGTAATGTGTTTTCCAACCCTACCTCCTTTTGAATGCCCTTTGAGCCCAACCATTTAGGTAGTGTGTTTTCTAACCCTGCCTCCTTTTGAGTGCGCCTTAGAGCCTCAACCTTAGGTAGTGTGTTTTCCAACCTACCTTTTAAGTGCGCCTTAGGGCCATCAACCCTTAGTAGTGCGTTTTCCAACCCTATCTCTTTAAGTGCGCCTTAGGGCCATCACTAGGTAGTGTGTTTTTACCCTACCTCCCTTTTGAGTGCCTTTGAGCCCTCATCACCTTAGGTAGTGCGTTTTCCAACCCTGCCTCCTTTTTAGTGCCTTCGAGCCCTAACCCTTTAGGTAGTGCGTTTTCCAACCCTGCCTCTTTTTTAGCGCGCCTTCGAGCTAACAACCCTTTAGGTAGTGTGTTTTCTAACCTACCTCCTTTTGAGGGCGCCTTTGAGCCTTCAACCACTTTAGGTAGTGTGTTTCCCAACCTTACCTCCTTTCGTATGCTCCTTCGAGCCCTCACCACCTTAGGTAGTGCGTTTTCCAACCTTACCTCCTTACCTCCTTTCGAGTGCACCTTTGAGCCCTCACCACTTTAGGTAGTGCGTTTTCAAACCTTACCTCCTTTAGAGTGCGCCTTGGAGCACTCACCTCTTAGGTAGTGTGTTTTTTTTAACCCTACAACCATTCGAGTGCGCTCTTCAGCCCTCGTTCCCCATCGAGTCCTATCATGTCGTCCCTTTCAAACATTTTGCCTTTTCGCCCGGGTAGGTCAACCATTATAATCTGACCTCTTTCAAAACTCTTTTCATCTTCCATTTGGGCCGGTTGCCCATAACAATAAAACCATTTTTGAGAAATCATTGCATTTCTCCCCACCTTCAAACTTTTTTCACTTGGGCCGGTTGCCCATAACAATAAAACCATTTTGAGAAATCTTTGCATTTCTCACAACCTCAAAAATTTTTCACCATCTTGAGAAATCTTAGCATTTCTCTACCACTTTGAAAAATCTTTGCATTTTTCATCACTTTCCATCTGGGCCGGTTGCCCATTACAACAAAACCACTTTGAAAAATCTCTGCATTTTTCACCACTTTGAAAAATCTTTGCATTTTTCACCTCTTTGAAAAATCCTTGTATTTTTCAAAAACCTTTCATCTTGGGCCGGTTGCCCATTACAACAAAACCATTTTGAAAACATCTTTGCATTTTTGAACCCACAAATTTCACATTGAACCCACAAATGCTTGTATTTTTGAGTTACGCCGAGATCATTAGAATTTTCTCTTAGAGCGAAATCGCTGCCGTTCGTGCTAGTTCTTAGCCTGGAATTCCCGGTTTCACTACTATTTCTACTTTCACCCAAAATGTAAGTAGAAATGTAACTTTCGCTGTAATTTTCACTACCACTTAAAATAGAACTAGCAATCCCGATTTGAGAACGAAGATAACTGTCAATGCAACTATTGATGTAATTATTCCAACTATATTTATTATCATACATAGAATAATCATAGTGGGAATCGTCACTCCTAGACCCCTTATTTAAATAACTAGAATTCCAATAACTAGAAAATTCTTTTTCTAATTCACTCAAAAAAGAATGATTATTGTCAATCCCAAAAACTTGATTTTCAATATCAAAATATATGGAATAACCGTCTTTTTTATTATCCCTACCTAAAACTAAAAAAGTGTCATCCACGTTTAAATTTCGAATGTCCCTAACGCCGACTAAATGATCAACATTACTACTGTCACTATGACTCCAATTATAGGTGTTTTTTTCTGTATCATTTAGAATCGGGTCTTCACTTACACTGGTATTTTCAAGAGGACCAAGATTATCCATTGATTTACTTAGCCTACACCTGTATTCTAACTCCACATTGGATTACATCGAATGGAACCAACATTTTTTCATAGAGCTTTCTTGCCGCTATTTACATCAAAATAAATAGATGTATAGTCATTCGATGAAAAA
>CAXHTJ010001570.1:0-18899 GCA_964019445.1 Populus tremula | reverse complement strand
TAGTTGCCTTTGAATTTCGGGTGATGTCTCTTGAGCATGTATGCTTCTGCTACTTGTTCTACATCAGACTTTCTTCCGCAAACGGCAAAAGGCTTTCACTCGGTAAGTTTCGCTGCATTCCGACTTCGATGCCCGTTTTGCCGAAATTCAGTTGCCTTTGAATTTCGGGTGATCCCTTTTGAGCATGTATGCTTCTGCTACTTGTTCTACATCAGACTTTCATCCGCAAACAGCAAAAGGCTTTGACTCGGTGCGTTTTGCTGCATTCCGACTTCGATGCCCCGGTTGCCGAAAATGCAGTTGCATTTGAATTTCGGGTGACGCCTCTTGAGCATGTATGCTTCTGCTACTTGTTCTACATCAGACTTTCATCCGCAAACAGCGAAACGCTTTGACTCGGTGAGTTTCGCGACATTCCGACTTCGATGCCCGTTTTGCCGAAATTCAGTTGCCTTTGAATTTCGGGTGATCCCTCTTGATCATGTATGCCTCTGCTGCTTGTTCTACTTCAGACTTTCATCCGCAAACAGCAAAACGCTTTGACTCGATAAGTTTCGCGACATTCCGACTTCGATGCCCGTTTTGCCGAAATTCAGTTGCCTTTGAATTTCGGGTGATTCCTCTTGAGCATGTATGCTTCTGCTACTTGTTCTACATCAGACTTTCATCCGCTAACAATGAAACGCTTTGACTCGGTAATTTTCACGACATTCCGACTTCGATGCCCGTTTTGCCGAAATTCAATTGCCTTTGAATTTCGGGGGATCCCTCTTGAGCATGTATGCTTCTGCTAGTTCTACATCAGACTTTCATCCGCAACACGAAACGCTTTGACTCGGTAAGTTTCGCGACATTTCAACTTCGATGCCCGTTTTGCCGAAATTCAGTTGCCTTTCAATTTCGGGTGATCCCTCTTGATCATGTATGCTTCTACTGCTTGTTCTACTTCAGACTTTCATCCGCAAACAGCAAAAGGCTTTGACTCGGTGAGTTTTGCTGCATTCCGTTTTCGATGCCCCGGTTGCCGAAATTCAGTTGCCTTTGAATTTCGGGTGATGCCTCTTGAGCATGTATGCTTCTGCTACTTGTTCTACATCAGACTTTCTTTCCGCAAAACGCGAAACGCTTTGACTCTGTTAGTTTCGCGACATTCCGACTTCGATACCCCGGTTGTCGAAATTCAGTTGCCTTTGAATTTCGGGTGATCCCTCTTGAGCATGTATGCTTCTGCTACTTGTTCTACATCAGACTTTCATCCGCAAACAGCAAAACGCTTTGACTCGGTGAGTTTCGCGACATTCCGACTTCGATGCTCGTTTTGCCGAAATTCAGTTGCCTTTGAATTTCGGGTGATCCCTCTTGAGCATGTATGCTTCTGCTACTTGTTCTACATCAGACTTTCTCCGCAAACAGCAAAAGGCTTTGACTCGGTGTTTTGCTGCATTCCGACTTCGATGCCCCGGTTGCCGAAATTCAGTTGCCTTTGAATTTCGGGTGATGCCTCTTGAGCATGTATGCTTCTGCTACTTGTTCTACATCAGACTTTCATCCGCAAACACCCAAACGCTTTGACTCGGTGAGTTTCGCGACATTCCGACTTCGATGCCCGTTTTGCCGAAATTCAGTTGCCTTTGAATTTCGGGTGATCCCTCTTGAGCATGTATGCTTCTGCTACTTGTTCTACATCAGACTTTCATCCGCAAACAGCAAAACGCTTTGACTCGGTGAGTTTCGCACATTCCGACTTCGATGCCCGTTTTGCCGAAATTCAGTTGCCTTTGAATTTCGGGTGATCCCTCTTGAGCATGTATGCTTCTGCTACTTGTTCTACATCAGACTTTCATCCGCAAACAGCAAAACGCTTTGACTCGGTGAGTTTCGCGACATTCCGACTTCGATGCCCGTTTTGCCGAAATTCAGTTGCCTTTGAATTTCGGGTGATCCCTCTTGAGCATGTATGCTTCTGCTACTTGTTCTAATCAGACTTTCATCCGCAAACGGAAAAGCTTTGACTCGGTGAGTTTCGCGCATTCCGACTTCGATGCCTGTTTTGCCGAAATTCAGTTGCCTTTGAATTTCGGGTGATCCCTCTTGAGCATGTATGCTTCTGCTACTTGTTCTACATCAGACTTTCATCCGCAAACAGCAAAACGCTTTGACTCGGTGAGTTTCGCGACATTCCGACTTCGATGCCCGTTTTGCCGAAATTCAGTTGCCTTTGAATTTCGGGTGATCCCTCTTGAGCATGTATGCTTCTGCTACTTGTTCTACATCAGACTTTCTTCCGCAAACGCAAAAGCTTTGACTCGGTAGTTTCGCGCATTCCGACTTCGATGCCCGTTTTGCCGAAATTCAGTTGCCTTTGAATTTCGGGTGATCCTCTTGAGCATGTATGCTTCTGCTACTTGTTCTACATCAGACTTTCATCCGCAAACAGCGAAACGCTTTGACTCGGTAAGTTTCGCGACATTCCGACTTCGATGCCCGTTTTGCCGAAATTCAGTTGCCTTTGAATTTCGGGTGATCCCTCTTGAGCATGTATGCTTCTGCTACTTGTTCTACATCAGACTTTCATCCGCAAACAGCGAAACGCTTTGACTCGGTAAGTTTCGCGCATTCCGACTTCGATGCCCGTTTTGCCGAAATTCAGTTGCTTTGAATTTCGGGACCTCCGTAAAGTTTTCGCGTCAATTCCGACTTCGATGCCCGTTTTGCCGAAATTCAGTTGCCTTTGAATTTCGGGTGATCCCTCTTGAGCATGTATGCTTCTGCTACTTGTTCTACATCAGACTTTCATCCGCAAACAGCGAAACGCTTTGACTCGTAAGTTTCGCGACATTCCGACTTCGATGCCCGTTTTGCCGAAATTCAGTTGCCTTTGAATTTCGGGTGATCCCTCTTGAGCATGTATGCTTCTGCTACTTGTTCTACATCAGACTTTCATCCGCAAACAGCGAAACGCTTTGACTCGGTAGTTTCGCGCATTCCGACTTCGATGCCCGTTTTGCCGAAATTCAGTTGCCTTTGAATTTCGGGTGATCCCTCTTGAGCATGTATGCTTCTGCTACTTGTTCTACATCAGACTTTCATCCGCAAACAGCGAAACGCTTTGAATCGGTAAGTTTCGCGCATTCCGACTCTGCGTTTGCCGAAATTCAGTTGCTTTGAATTTCGACTCGATTCGCGTCATTCCGACTTCGATGCCCGTTTTGCCGAAATTCAGTTGCCTTTGAATTTCGGGTGATCCCTCTTGAGCATGTATGCTTCTGCTACTTGTTCTACATCAGACTTTCATCCGCAAACAGCGAAACGCTTTGACTCGGTAAGTTTCGCGACATTCCGACTTCGATGCCCGTTTTGCCGAAATTCAGTTGCCTTTGAATTTCGGGTGATCCCTCTTGAGCATGTATGCTTCTGCTACTTGTTCTACATCAGACTTTCATCCGCAAACAGCGAAACGCTTTGACTCGAAGTTTCGCGACATTCCGACTTCGATGCCCGTTTTGCCGAAATTCAGTTGCCTTTGAATTTCGGGTGATCCCTTTCGAGCATGTATGCTTCTGCTACTTGTTCTACATCAGACTTTCATCCGCAAACAGCGAAACGCTTTGACTCGGTAAGTTTCGCGACATTCCGACTTCGATGCCCGTTTTGCCGAAATTCAGTTGCCTTTGAATTTCGGGTGATCCCTCTTGAGCATGTATGCTTCTGCTACTTGTTCTACATCAGACTTTCATCCGCAAACAGCGAAACGCTTTGACTCGGTAAGTTTCGCGACATTCCGACTTCGATGCCCGTTTTGCCGAAATTCAGTTGCCTTTGAATTTCGGGTGATCCTTGAGCATGTATGCTTCTGCTACTTGTTCTACATCAGACTTTCATCCGCAAACAGGAAACGCTTTGACTCGGTAAGTTTCGCGACATTCCGACTTCGATGCCCGTTTTGCCGAAATTCAGTTGCCTTTGAATTTCGGGTGATCCCTTTGAGCATGTATGCTTCTGCTACTTGTTCTACATCAGACTTTCATCCGCAAACAGCGAAACGCTTTGACTCGGTAAGTTTCGCGACATTCCGACTTCGATGCCCGTTTTGCCGAAATTCAGTTGCCTTTGAATTTCGGGTGATCCCTCTTGAGCATGTATGCTTCTGCTACTTGTTCTACATCAGACTTTCATCCGCAAACAGCGAAACGCTTTGACTCGGTAAGTTTCGCGACATTCCGACTTCGATGCCCGTTTTGCCGAAATTCAGTTGCCTTTGAATTTCGGGTGATCCCTCTTGAGCATGTATGCTTCTGCTACTTGTTCTACATCAGACTTTCATCCGCAAACAGCGAAACGCTTTGACTCGGTAAGTTTCGCGACATTCCGACTTCGATGCCCGTTTTGCCGAAATTCAGTTGCCTTTGAATTTCGGGTGATCCCTCTTGAGCATGTATATGCTTCTGCTACTTGTTCTACATCAGACTTTCATCCGCAAACAGCGAAACGCTTTGACTCGGTAAGTTTCGCGACATTCCGACTTCGATGCCCGTTTTGCCGAAATTCAGTTGCCTTTGAATTTCGGGTGATCCCTCTTGAGCATGTATGCTTCTGCTACTTGTTCTACATCAGACTTTCATCCGCAAACAGCGAAACGCTTTGACTCGGTAGTTTCGCGACATTCCGACTTCGATGCCCGTTTTGCCGAAATTCAGTTGCCTTTGAATTTCGGGTGATCCCTCTTGAGCATGTATGCTTCTGCTACTTGTTCTACATCAGACTTTCATCCGCAAACAGCGAAACGCTTTGACTCGGTAAGTTTCGCGACATTCCGACTTCGATGCCCGTTTTGCCGAAATTCAGTTGCCTTTGAATTTCGGGTGATCCCTCTTGAGCATGTATGCTTCTGCTACTTGTTCTACATCAGACTTTCATCCGCAAACAGCGAAACGCTTTGCGCGTCATTGACTCGGTGGACAGTTTGCGCACATTCCGACTTCGATGCCCGTTTTGCCGAAATTCAGTTGCCTTTGAATTTCGGGTGATCCCTCTTGAGCATGTATGCTTCTGCTACTTGTTCTACATCAGACTTTCATCCGCAAACAGCGAAACGCTTTGACTCGGTAAGTTTCGCGACATTCCGACTTCGATGCCCGTTTTGCCGAAATTCAGTTGCCTTTGAATTTCGGGTGATCCCTCTTGAGCATGTATGCTTCTGCTACTTGTTCTACATCAGACTTTCATCCGCAAACAGCGAAACGCTTTGACTCGGTAAGTTTCGCGTCATTCCGACTTCATGCCCGTTTTGCCGAAATTCAGTTGCCTTTGAATTTCGGGTGATCCCTCTTGAGCATGTATGCTTCTGCTACTTGTTCTACATCAGACTTTCATCCGCAAACAGCGAAACGCTTTGAATCGGTAAGTTTCGCGTCATTCCGACTTCATGCCCGTTTGCCGAAATTCAGTTGCCTTTGAATTTCGGGACGAAGTTTCGGCATGTCCGACTTCGATGCCCGTTTTGCCGAAATTCAGTTGCCTTTGAATTTCGGGTGATCCCTCTTGAGCATATGCTTCTGCTACTTGTTCTACATCAGACTTTCATCCGCAAACAGCGAAACCTTTGACTCTGTAGTTTCGCGACATTCCGACTTCGATGCCCGTTTTGCCGAAATTCAGTTGCCTTTGAATTTCGGGTGATCCCTCTTGAGCATGTATGCTTCTGCTACTTGTTCTACATCAGACTTTCATCCGCAAACAGCGAAACACTTTGACTCTGGTAAGTTTCGCGACATTCCGACTTCGATGCCCGTTTTGCCGAAATTCAGTTGCCTTTGAATTTCGGGTGATCCCTCTTGAGCATGTATGCTTCTGCTACTTGTTCTACATCAGACTTTCATCCGCAAACAGCGAAACGCTTTGACTCGGTAAGTTTCGCGGCATTCCGACTTCGATGCCCGTTTTGCCGAAATTCAGTTGCCTTTGAATTTCGGGTGATCCCTCTTGAGCATGTATGCTTCTGCTACTTGTTCTACATCAGACTTTCATCCGCAAACAGCGAAACGCTTTGACTCGGTAAGTTTCGCGTCATTCCGACTTCATGCCCGTTTTGCCGAAATTCAGTTGCCTTTGAATTTCGGGTGATCCCTCTTGAGCATGTATGCTTCTGCTACTTGTTCTACATCAGACTTTCATCCGCAAACAGCGAAACGCTTTGAATCGGTAAGTTTCGCGTCATTCGACTCATGCGTTTTGCCGAAATTCAGTTGCCTTTGAATTACTTCGATTTCCATTCCGACTTCGATGCCGTTTTGCCGAAATTCAGTTGCCTTTGAATTTCGGGTGATCCCTTGAGCATGTATGCTTCTGCTACTTGTTCTACATCAGACTTTCATCCGCAAACAGCGAAACGCTTTGACTCGGTAAGTTTCGCGACATTCCGACTTCGATGCCCGTTTTGCCGAAATTCAGTTGCCTTTGAATTTCGGGTGATCCCTCTTGAGCATGTATGCTTCTGCTACTTGTTCTACATCAGACTTTCATCCGCAAACAGCGAAACGCTTTGACTCGGTAGTTTCGCGACATTCCGACTTCGATGCCCGTTTTGCCGAAATTCAGTTGCCTTTGAATTTCGGGTGATCCCTTTGAGATGTATGCTTCTGCTACTTGTTCTACATCAGACTTTCATCCGCAAACAGCGAAACGCTTTGACTCGGTAGTTTCGCGCATTCCGACTTCGATGCCGTTTTGCCGAAATTCAGTTGCCTTTGAATTTCGGGTGATCCCTCTTGAGCATGTATGCTTCTGCTACTTGTTCTACATCAGACTTTCATCCGCAAACAGCGAAACGCTTTGACTCGGTAAGTTTCGCGACATTCCGACTTCGATGCCCGTTTTGCCGAAATTCAGTTGCCTTTGAATTTCGGGTGATCCCTCTTGAGCATGTATGCTTCTGCTACTTGTTCTACATCAGACTTTCATCCGCAAACAGCGAAACGCTTTGACTCGGTGAGTTTCGCGACATTCCGACTTCGATGCCCGTTTTGCCGAAATTCAGTTGCCTTTGAATTTCGGGTGATCCCTCTTGAGCATGTATGCTTCTGCTACTTGTTCTACATCAGACTTTCATCCGCAAACAGCGAAACGCTTTGACTCGGTGAGTTTCGCGACATTCCGACTTCGATGCCCGTTTTGCCGAAATTCAGTTGCCTTTGAATTTCGGGTGATCCCTCTTGAGCATGTATGCTTCTGCTACTTGTTCTACATCAGACTTTCATCCGCAAACAGCGAAACGCTTTGACTCGGTAGTTTCGCGACATTCCGACTTCGATGCCCGTTTTGCCGAAATTCAGTTGCCTTTGAATTTCGGGTGATCCCTCTTGAGCATGTATGCTTCTGCTACTTGTTCTACATCAGACTTTCATCCGCAAACAGGAAACGCTTTGACTCGGTGTTTTCGCGACATTCCGACTTCGATGCCCGTTTTGCCGAAATTCAGTTGCCTTTGAATTTCGGGTGATCCCTCTTGAGCATGTATGCTTCTGCTACTTGTTCTACATCAGACTTTCATCCGCAAACAGGAAACGCTTTGACTCGGTAGTTTCGCGACATTCCGACTTCGATGCCCGTTTTGCCGAAATTCAGTTGCCTTTGAATTTCGGGTGATCCCTCTTGAGCATGTATGCTTCTGCTACTTGTTCTACATCAGACTTTCATCCGCAAACAGCGAAACGCTTTGACTCGGTGAGTTTCGCGACATTCCGACTTCGATGCCCGTTTTGCCGAAATTCAGTTGCCTTTGAATTTCGGGTGATCCCTCTTGAGCATGTATGCTTCTGCTACTTGTTCTACATCAGACTTTCTTCCGCAAACAGGCAAAAGCTTTGACTCGGTGAGTTTCGCGACATTCCGACTTCGATGCCCGTTTTGCCGAAATTCAGTTGCCTTTGAATTTCGGGTGATCCCTCTTGAGCATGTATGCTTCTGCTACTTGTTCTACATCAGACTTTCATCCGCAAACAGCGAAACGCTTTGACTCGGTGAGTTTCGCGACATTCCGACTTCGATGCCCGTTTTGCCGAAATTCAGTTGCCTTTGAATTTCGGGTGATCCCTCTTGAGCATGTATGCTTCTGCTACTTGTTCTACATCAGACTTTCATCCGCAAACAGCGAAACGCTTTGACTCGGTAGTTTCGCGACATTCCGACTTCGATGCCCGTTTTGCCGAAATTCAGTTGCCTTTGAATTTCGGGTGATCCCTCTTGAGCATGTATGCTTCTGCTACTTGTTCTACATCAGACTTTCTTCCGCAAACGGAAACGCTTTGACTCGGTGAGTTTCGCGACATTCCGACTTCGATGCCCGTTTTGCCGAAATTCAGTTGCCTTTGAATTTCGGGTGATCCCTCTTGAGCATGTATGCTTCTGCTACTTGTTCTACATCAGACTTTCATCCGCAAACGAAACGCTTTGACTCGGTGAGTTTCGCGCATTCCGACTTCGATGCCCGTTTTGCCGAAATTCAGTTGCCTTTGAATTTCGGGTGATCCCTCTTGAGCATGTATGCTTCTGCTACTTGTTCTACATCAGACTTTCATCCGCAAACAGCGAAACGCTTTGACTCGGTAGTTTCGCGCATTCCGACTTCGATGCCCGTTTTGCCGAAATTCAGTTGCCTTTGAATTTCGGGTGACTCTTGGTAAGTTTTCGCTATTGACTTCGATGCCCGTTTTGCCGAAATTCAGTTGCCTTTGAATTTCGGGTGATCCCTCTTGAGCATATATGCTTCTGCTACTTGTTTTGTACATCAGACTTTCATCCGCAAACAGCGAAACACTTTGACTCGTAAGTTTGCGACATTCCGACTTCGATGCCCGTTTTGCCGAAATTCAGTTGCCTTTGAATTTCGGGTGATCCCTCTTGAGCATATATGCTTCTGCTACTTGTTGTACATCAGACTTTCATCCGCAAACAGCGAAACACTTTGACTCTGTAAGTTTTGCGACATTCCGACTTCGATGCCCGTTTTGCCGAAATTCAGTTGCCTTTGAATTTCGGGTGATCCCTCTTGAGCATGTATGCTTCTGCTACTTGTTCTACATCAGACTTTCATCCGCAAACAGCGAAACGCTTTGACTCGTAAGTTTCGCGACATTCCGACTTCGATGCCCGTTTTGCCGAAATTCAGTTGCCTTTGAATTTCGGGTGATCCCTCTTGAGCATGTATGCTTCTGCTACTTGTTCTACATCAGACTTTCATCCGCAAACAGCGAAACGCTTTGACTCGGTAAGTTTCGCGGCATTCCGACTTCGATGCCCGTTTTGCCGAAATTCAGTTGCCTTTGAATTTCGGGTGATCCCTCTTGAGCATGTATGCTTCTGCTACTTGTTCTACATCAGACTTTCATCCGCAAACAGCGAAACGCTTTGACTCGGTAAGTTTCGCGTCATTCCGACTTCATGCCCGTTTTGCCGAAATTCAGTTGCCTTTGAATTTCGGGACTCGGAGTTGCGTCATTCCGACTTCGATGCCCGTTTTGCCGAAATTCAGTTGCCTTTGAATCGGGTGATCCTCTGAGCATATGCTTCTGCTACTTGTTGTACATCAGACTTTCATCCGCAAACAGCGAAACTTTGACTCGTAAGTTTCGCGACATTCCGACTTCGATGCCCGTTTTGCCGAAATTCAGTTGCCTTTGAATTTCGGGTGATCCCTCTTGAGCATATATGCTTCTGCTACTTGTTGTACATCAGACTTTCATCCGCAAACAGCGAAACACTTTGACTCTGTAAGTTTCGCGACATTCCGACTTCGATGCCCGTTTTGCCGAAATTCAGTTGCCTTTGAATTTCGGGTGATCCCTCTTGAGCATATATGCTTCTGCTACTTGTTGTACATCAGACTTTCATCCGCAAACAGCGAAACACTTTGACTCTAAGTTTCGCGACATTCCGACTTCGATGCCCGTTTTGCCGAAATTCAGTTGCCTTTGAATTTCGGGTGATCCCTCTTGAGCATGTATGCTTCTGCTACTTGTTCTACATCAGACTTTCATCCGCAACAGCGAAACGCTTTGACTCGGTAAGTTTCGCGACATTCCGACTTCGATGCCCGTTTTGCCGAAATTCAGTTGCCTTTGAATTTCGGGTGATCCTTTTGAGCATGTATGCTTCTGCTACTTGTTCTACATCAGACTTTCATCCGCAAACAGCGAAACGCTTTGACTCGGTAGTTTCGCGCATTCCGACTTCGATGCCCGTTTTGCCGAAATTCAGTTGCCTTTGAATTTCGGGTGATCCCTTTGAGCATGTATGCTTCTGCTACTTGTTCTACATCAGACTTTCATCCGCAAACAGCGAAACGCTTTGACTCGGTAAGTTTCGCGTCATTCCGACTTCATGCCCGTTTTGCCGAAATTCAGTTGCCTTTGAATTTCGGGTGATCCCTCTTGAGCATGTATGCTTCTGCTACTTGTTCTACATCAGATTTCATCCGCAAACAGCGAAACGCTTTGAATCGAGTTTCGCGTCATTCCGACTCATGCTGTTTTGCCGAAATTCAGTCCTTTGAATTTCGGGACTCGAAGTCGCGCATTCGACTTCGATGCCCGTTTTGCCGAAATTCAGTTGCCTTTGAATTTCGGGTGATCCCTCTTGAGCATATATGCTTCTGCTACTTGTTGTACATCAGACTTTCATCCGCAAACAGCGAAACACTTTGACTCGGTAAGTTTCGCGATTCCGACTTCGATGCCCGTTTTGCCGAAATTCAGTTGCCTTTGAATTTCGGGTGATCCCTCTTGAGCATGTATGCTTCTGCTACTTGTTCTACATCAGATTTTCATCCGCAAACAGCGAAACGCTTTGAATCGGTAAGTTTCGCGTCATTCCGACTACAATGCCCGTTTTGCCGAAATTCAGTTGCCTTTGAATTTCGGGACTCGGTAAGTTTCGCGTCATTCCGACTTCGATGCCCGTTTTGCCGAAATTCAGTTGCCTTTGAATTTCGGGTGATCCCTCTTGAGCATATATGCTTCTGCTACTTGTTGTACATCAGACTTTCATCTGCAAACAGCGAAACACTTTGACTCTGTAAGTTTCGCGACATTCCGACTTCGATGCCCGTTTTGCCGAAATTCAGTTGCCTTTGAATTTCGGGTGATCCCTCTTGAGCATATATGCTTCTGCTAATTGTTGTACATCAGACTTTCATCCGCAAACAGCGAAACACTTTGACTCTGTAAGTTTCGCGACATTCCGACTTCGATGCCCGTTTTGCCGAAATTCAGTTGCCTTTGAATTTCGGGTGATTCCTCTTGAGCATATATGCTTCTGCTACTTGTTGTACATCAGACTTTCATCCGCAAACAGCGAAACACTTTGACTCTATAAGTTTCGCGACATTCCGACTTCGATGCCCGTTTTGCCGAAATTCAGTTGCCTTTGAATTTCGGGTGATCCCTCTTGAGCATGTATGCTTCTGCTACTTGTTCTACATCAGACTTTCATCCGCAAACAGCGAAACGCTTTGAATCGGTACGTTTCGCGGCATTCCGACTTCGATGCCCGTTTTGCCGAAATTCAGTTGCCTTTGAATTTCGGGTGATCCCTCTTGAGCATGTATGCTTCTGCTACTTGTTCTACATCAGACTTTCATCCGCAAACAGCGAAACGCTTTGACTCGGTAAGTTTCGCGTCATTCCGACTTCATTGCCCGTTTTGCCGAAATTCAGTTGCCTTTGAATTTCGGGCTCGGTAAGTTTCGCGTCATTCCGACTTCGATACCCGTTTTGCCGAAATTCAGTTGCCTTTGAATTTCGGGTGATCCCTCTTGAGCATATATGCTTCTGCTACTTGTTGTACATCAGTCTTTCATCCGCAAACAGCGAAACACTTTGACTCTGTAAGTTTCGCGACATTCCGACTGCGATGCCCGTTTTGCCGAAATTCAGTTGCCTTTGAATTTCGGGTGATCCCTCTTGAGAATGTATGCTTCTGCTACTTGTTCTACATCAGCTTTTCATCCGCAAACAGGGAAACGCTTTGACTCTGTAAGTTTCGCGACATTCCGACTTCGATGCCCGTTTTGCCGAAATTCAGTTGCCTTTGAATTTCGGGTGATCCCTCTTGAGCATATATGCTTCTGCTACTTGTTGTACATCAGACTTTCATCCGCAAACAGCGAAACGCTTTGACTCGGTAAGTTTCGCGTCATTCCGACTTCATTGCCCGTTTTGCCGAAATTCAGTTGCCTTTGAATTTCGGGTGATCCCTGTTGAGCATGAATGCTTCTGCTACTTGTTCTACATCAGATTTTCATCCGCAAACAGCGAAACGCTTTGAATCGGTAAGTTTCGCGTCATTCCGACTACAATGCTTGTTTTGCCGAAATTCAGTTGCCTTTGAATTTCGGGACTCGGTAAGTTTCGCGTCAATCCGACTTCGATGCCCGTTTTGCCGAAATTCAGTTGCCTTTGAATTTCGGGTGATCCCTCTTGAGCATATATGCTTCTGCTACTTGTTGTACATCAGACTTTCATCCGCAAACAGCGAAACACTTTGACTCTCTAAGTTTCGCGACATTCCGACTTCGATGCCCGTTTTGCCGAAATTCAGTCGCCTTTGAATTTCGGGTGATCCCTCTTGAGCATATATGCTTCTGCTACTTGTTGTACATTAGACTTTCATCCGCAAACAGCGAAACACTTTGACTCTGTAAGTTTCGCGACATTCCGACTTCGATGCCCGTTTTGCCGAAATTCAGTTGCCTTTGAATTTCGGGTGATCCCTTTTGAGCATGTATGCTTCTGCTACTTGTTCTACATCAGACTTTCATCCGTAAACAGCGAAACGCTTTGAATCGGTACGTTTCGCGGCATTCCGACTTCGATGCCCGTTTTGCCGAAATTCAGTTGCCTTTGAATTTCGGGTGATCCCTCTTGAGCATGTATGCTTCTGCTACTTGTTCTACATCAGACTTTCATCCGCAAATAGCGAAACGCTTTGACTCGGTAAGTTTTGCGTCATTCCGACTTCATTGCCCGTTTTGCCGAAATTCAGTTGCCTTTGAATTTCGGGTGATCCCTCTTGAGCATGTATGCTTCTGCTACTTGTTCTACATCAGATTTCATCCGCAAACAGCGAAACGCTTTGAATCAGTAAGTTTCGCGTCATTCCGACTACATGCCCGTTTGCCGAAATTCAGTTGCCTTTGAATTTCGGGACTCGGTAAGTTTTCGCGTCATTCCGACTTCGATGCCCGTTTTGCCGAAATTCAGTTGCCTTTGAATTGGGTGATCCTCTTGAGCATATATGCTTCTGCTACTTGTTGTACATCAGACTTTCATCCGCAAACAGCGAAACACTTTGACTCTGTAAGTTTCGCGACATTCCGACTTCGATGCCCGTTTTGCCGAAATTCAGTTGCCTTTGAATTTCGGGTGATCCCTCTTGAGCATCTATGCTTCTGCTACTTGTTGTACATCAGACTTTCATCCGCAAACAGCGAAACACTTTGACTCAGTAAGTTTCGCGACATTCCGACTTCGATGCCCATTTTGCCGAAATTCAGTTGCCTTTGAATTTCGGGTGATCCCTCTTGAGCATCTATGCTTCTGCTACTTGTTGTACATCAGACTTTCATCCGCAAACAGCGAAACACTTTGACTCTGTAAGTTTCGCGACATTCCGACTTCGATGCCCGTTTTGCCGAAATTCAGTTGCCTTTGAATTTCGGGTGATCCCTTTTGAGCATGTATGCTTCTGCTACTTGTTC
This sequence comes from Populus tremula, assembly GCA_964019445.1. Classification (NCBI taxonomy): domain Eukaryota; kingdom Viridiplantae; phylum Streptophyta; class Magnoliopsida; order Malpighiales; family Salicaceae; genus Populus; species Populus tremula. Next base: position 5,146 of record CAXHTJ010001570.1, on the reverse strand, counting down.
TACATCAGACTTTCATCCGCAAACAGCGAAACGCTTTGAATCGGTATGTTTCGCGACATTCCGACTTCGATGCCCGTTTTGCCGAAATTCAGTTGCCTTTGAATTTCGGGTGATCCCTCTTGAGCATGTATGCTTCTGCTACTTGTTCTACATCAGACTTTCATCCGCAAACAGCGAAACGCTTTGACTCGGTAAGTTTCGCGTCATTCCGACTTCATTGCCCGTTTTGCCGAAATTCAGTTGCCTTTGAATTTCGGGTGATCCCTCTTGAGCATGTATGCTTCTGCTACTTGTTCTACATCAGATTTTCATCCGCAAACAGCGAAACGCTTTGAATCGGTAAGTTTCGCGACATTCCGACTTCGATGCCCGTTTTGCCGAAATTCAGTTGCCTTTGAATTTCGGGACTCGGTAAGTTTCACGTCATTCCGACTTCGATGCCCGTTTTGCCGAAATTCAATTGCCTTTGAATTTCGGGTGATCCCTCTTGAGCATATATGCTTCTGCTACTTGTTGTACATCAGACTTTTCATCCGCAACAGCGAAACACTTTGACTCTGTAAGTTTCGCGACATTTCCGACTTCGATGCCCGTTTTTGCCGAAATTCTGTTGCCTTTGAATTTCGGGTGATCCCATTGAGCATATATGCTTCTGCTACTTGTTGTACATCAGACTTTCAATCCGCAAACAGCGAAACAATTTGACTCCTGTATGTTTCGCGACATTCCGACTTCGATGCCCGTTTTGCCGAAATTCAGTTGCCTTTGAATTTCGGGTGATCCCTTTTGAGCATGTATGCTTCTGCTACTTGTTCTACATCAGACTTTCATCCGCAAACAGCGAAACGCTTTGACTCGGTAAGTTTCGTGACATTCCGACTTCGATGCCCGTTTTGCCGAAATTCAGTTGCCTTTCAATTTCGGGACTCGGTAAGTTTCGCGTCATTCCGACTTCGATGCCCGTTTTGCCGAAATTCAGTTGCCTTTCAATTTCGGGTGATCCCTCTTGAGCATGTACGCTTCTGCTACTTGTTCTACATCACACTTTCATCCGCACAGCGAAACGCTTTGACTCGGTAAGTTTCGCCGACATTCTGACTTCGATGCCCGTTTTGCCGAAATTCAGTTGCCTTTGAATTTCGGGTGATCCCTTGTTGAGCATGTATGCTTCTGCTACTTGTTCTACATCAGACTTTCATCCGCAAACAGCGAAACGCTTTGACTCGGTAAGTTTCGCGTCATTCCGACTTCATTGCCCCGTTTTGCCGAAATTCAGTTGCCTTTGAATTTCGGGTGATCCCTCTTGAGCATATATGCTTCTGCTACTTGTTGTACATCAGTCTTTCATCCGCAAACAGCGAAACACTTTGACTCTTAGTTTCGCGACATTCCCGACTGCGATGCCCGTTTTGCCGAAATTCAGTTGCCTTTGAATTTCGGGTGATCCCTCTTGAGAATGTATGCTTCTGCTACTTGTTCTACATCAGACTTTTCATCCGCAAACAGGGAAAACGCTTTGACTCTGTAAGTTTCGCGACATTCCGACTTCGATGCCCGTTTTGCCGAAATTCAGTTGCCTTTGAATTTCGGGTGATCCTCTTGAGCATATATGCTTCTGCTACTTGTTGTACATCAGACTTTCATCCGCAAACAGCGAAACGCTTTGACTCGGTAAGTTTCGCGTCATTCCGACTTCATTGCCCGTTTTGCCGAAATTCAGTTGCCTTTGAATTTCGGGTGATCCCTGTTGAGCATGAATGCTTCTGCTACTTGTTCTACATCAGATTTCATCCGCAAACAGCGAAACGCTTTGAATCGGTAAGTTTCGCGTCATTCCGACTACAATGCTTGTTTTGCCGAAATTCAGTTGCCTTTGAATTTCGGGACTCGGTAAGTTTCGCGTCATCCGACTTCGATGCCCGTTTTGCCGAAATTCAGTTGCCTTTGAATTTCGGGTGATCCCTCTTGAGCATGTATGCTTCTGCTACTTGTTCTACATCAGACTTTCATCCGCAAACAGCGAAACACTTTGACTCTAAGTTTCGCGACATTCCGACTTCGATGCCCGTTTTGCCGAAATTCAGTTGCCTTTGAATTTCGGGTGATCCCTCTTGAGCATATATGCTTCTGCTACTTGTTCTACATCAGACTTTCATCCGCAAACAGCGAAACGCTTTGACTCGTAAGTTTCGCGACATTCCGACTTCGATGCCCGTTTTGCCGAAATTCAGTTGCCTTTGAATTTCGGGTGATCCCTCTTGAGCATGTATGCTTCTGCTACTTGTTCTACATCAGACTTTCATCCGCAAACAGCGAAACGCTTTGACTCGGTAAGTTTCGCGCATTCCGACTTCGATGCCCGTTTTGCCGAAATTCAGTTGCCTTTGAATTTCGGGTGATCCCTCTTGAGCATGTATGCTTCTGCTACTTGTTCTACATCAGACTTTCATCCGCAAAAGCGAAACGCTTTGACTCGGTAAGTTTCGCGTCATTCCGACTTCGATGCCCGTTTTTGCCGAAATTCAGTTGCCTTTGAATTTCGGGTGATCCTCTTGAGCATGTATGCTTCTGCTACTTGTTCTACATCAGACTTTCATCCGCAAACAGCGAAACGCTTTGACTCGGTAAGTTTCGCGCATTCCGACTTCGATGCCCGTTTTGCTTTTTTTTGGGGCCCAAATTTTTCCAGTTGCCTTGAATTTGGACTCGGTAAGTTTCGCGTCATTCCGACTTCGATGCCCGTTTTGCCGAAATTCAGTTGCCTTTGAATTTCGGGTGATCCTCTTGAGCATGTATGCTTCTGCTACTTGTTCTACATCAGACTTTCATCCGCAAACAGCGAAACGCTTTGACTCGGTAAGTTTCGCGACATTCCGACTTCGATGCCCGTTTTGCCGAAATTCAGTTGCCTTTGAATTTCGGGTGATCCCTCTTGAGCATGTATGCTTCTGCTACTTGTTCTACATCAGACTTTCATCCGCAAACAGCGAAACGCTTTGACTCGGTAAGTTTCGCGACATTCCGACTTCGATGCCCGTTTTGCCGAAATTCAGTTGCCTTTGAATTTCGGGTGATCCCTCTTGAGCATGTATGCTTCTGCTACTTGTTCTACATCAGACTTTCATCCGCAAACAGCGAAACCTTTGACTCGGTAAGTTTCGCGACATTCCGACTTCGATGCCCGTTTTTGCCGAAATTCAGTTGCCTTTGAATTTCGGGTGATCCCTTTGAGCATGTATGCTTCTGCTACTTGTTCTACATCAGACTTTCATCCGCAAACAGCGAAACGCTTTGACTCGGTAAGTTTCGCGACATTCCGACTTCGATGCCCGTTTTTGCCGAAATTCAGTTGCCTTTGAATTTCGGGTGATCCCTCTTGAGCATGTATGCTTCTGCTACTTGTTCTACATCAGACTTTCATCCGCAAACAGCGAAACGCTTTGACTCGGTAAGTTTCGCGACATTCCGACTTCATGCCCGTTTTGCCGAAATTCAGTTGCCTTTGAATTTCGGGTGATCCCTCTTGAGCATGTATGCTTCTGCTACTTGTTCTACATCAGACTTTCATCCGCAAACAGCGAAACGCTTTGACTCGGTAAGTTTCGCGACATTCCGACTTCGATGCCCGTTTTGCCGAAATTCAGTTGCCTTTGAATTTCGGGTCGGTAAGTTTCGCGTCTTGACTTCGATGCCCGTTTTGCCGAATTCATTGCTTTTGGAATTTCGGGTGATCCTCTGAGCATATATGCTTCTGCTACTTGTTCTACATCAGACTTTCATCCGCAAACAGCGAAACACTTTGACTCGGTAAGTTTCGCGACATTCCGACTTCGATGCCCGTTTTGCCGAAATTCAGTTGCCTTTGAATTTCGGGTGATCCCTTTGAGCATATGCTTCTGCTACTTGTTCTACATCAGACTTTCATCCGCAAACAGCGCTTTGACTCGGTAAGTTTCGCGACATTCCGACTTCGATGCCCGTTTTGCCGAAATTCAGTTGCCTTTGAATTTCGGGTGATCCCTTTGAGCATGTATGCTTCTGCTACTTGTTCTACATCAGACTTTCATCCGCAAACAGCGAAACGCTTTGACTCGGTAAGTTTCGACATTCCGACTTCGATGCCCGTTTTGCCGAAATTCAGTTGCCTTTCAATTTCGGGACTCGGTAAGTTTCGCGTCATTTCCGACTTCGATGCCCGTTTTGCCGAAATTCAGTTGCCTTGAATTTCGGGTGATCCCTCTTGAGCATGTACGCTTTGCTACTTGTTCTACATCACACTTTCATCCGCAAACAGCGAAACGCTTTGACTCGGTAAGTTTCGCGACATTCTGACTTCGATGCCCGTTTTGCCGAAATTCAGTTGCCTTTGAATTTCGGGTGATCCCTGTTGAGCGTATGCTTCTGCTACTTGTTCTACATCAGACTTTCATCCGCAAACAGCGAACACTTTGACTCGGTAAGTTTCGCGACATTCCACCTTCGATGCCCGTTTTGCCGAAATTCAGTTGCCTTTAATATCGGTGATCCCTCTTGAGCATGTATGCTTCTGCTACTTGTTCTCATCAGACTTTCATCCGCAAACAGCGAAACGCTTTGAATCGGTACGTTTCAAGACATTCCGACTCGATGCCCGTTTTGCCGAAATTCAGTTGCCTTTGAATTTCGGGACTCGGTAAGTTTCGGTCATTCCGACTTCGATGCCCGTTTTGCCGAAATTCAGTTGCCTTTGAATTTCGGGTGATCCCTCTTGAGCATATATGCTTCTGCTACTTGTTGTACATCAGACTTTCATCCGCAAACAGCGAAACTTTGACTCTGTAAGTTTCGCGACATTCCGACTTCGATGCCGTTTTGCCCGAAAATTCAGTTGCCTTTGAATTTCGGGTGATCCCTCTTGAGCATATATGCTTCTGCTACTTGTTGTACATCAGACTTTCATCCGCAAACAGCGAAACACTTTGACTCTGTATGTTTCGCGACATTCCGACTTCGATGCCCGTTTTGCCGAAATTCAGTTGCCTTGAATTTCGGGTGATCCCTTTTGAGCATGTATGATTCTGCTACTTTGTTCTACATCAGACTTTCATCCGCAAACAGCGAAACGCTTTGACTCGGTAAGTTTCGTGACATTCCGACTCGATGCCCG
>CAXHTJ010001569.1:0-18952 GCA_964019445.1 Populus tremula | reverse complement strand
AAGAAAATATTACCTTTACCTGGAGAAGATCAGAGTAAATGGGCACCTAACTACGAGGGGCCGTACGTGGTGAGGAAAGCATTCTCAGGAGGAGCTTTGTTACTGTCTAGAATGGATGGAGAAGATCTAGCTAGGCCTGTGAATTCCGACTCTGTAAAGAAATACTACGCTTGATGTATTTCATAATTTCCCAGTCAATAAAAATAAATTTCGGCCATGAATTCTCTTTGTAAAGAGTCCCTTTTATATATGTATTTAACATATGATCTCATAGCATTTGGAATCTTTTGCTCAAAAGAACTTTTTTTTTTTGGCATGACTAAGAGGGTGACTCCATCAATTGGTGAACCAAATCAAGTCTACTTGCACATCACACTAGGGGGCAAAAGGTGCACGAAATGCACATAGGGGTCCATAGTAAACCCAAGCCCAAAAGGGATATCCTAATAAAAACTTCTAAAAAAGCATCTTTTATAAAATTTGCTAATTGAATCAAAAGTTTCAGTTTTCATGAACAAAACCAATTTTTGCCTTTGGCGCAAAACTCAATGGAGCAAGAAAGGGCCCCATAAGGAACTAGAGATCTCTTCACTAAAAGGATATGAAGGATATTTCGTTTCATGAGAAAAGCTTGAAACAAGAGCGAAGAGGTTTACGACGAAAGGGGGACCTATGTTTCCAAGATAGGTGTTGCACGTGTGCGGCGGCGCGGCGATCGTCCACCCTCAAGGGAAAATCGGAATATTTTATTCCTGGAAAAATGGGGAGAGACAAGGAATTCTTGTCTCTACAAGTGAAAATATTGGACTGGGAGTCGCCCACCTAGTATTCTGGTTACTAGGAACCTTAACTGGTCTTTAGAGATTGGGTACGGAGACTGGTTGCGTAAAAGGAAGGTATTAGCACCCCAACTACGCCCGACCTAAGGTAGGCTGCATTGTTTTAATGTCTGATAAAATCTAAGGTTGTGTTGTGTTTTTTTTTTTTTGTGTTGTGGTTTTTTTTTTTTTTTTTTAATTGTTGGTTCGTTTACGGTTTAAGAAAAGTCCTCCTCTGTAAGGAGATCCTTATCTTTATCGGGTAAAAAACTAACTATTCGAAGTCGTCAAAAGAAAATATCTTTTTAATATCAGGAATACGATTTACGTATAAATTCATAATCCCTGATACTAAAATCAAACAAAATAAAATATTTTGTTGTTTTTTGAGATTTTGGCCAATGTTCTCTTGACTTTAATAAACTGGTTATTAAAGCCAAAATGCATGCTAAAATATTGTTTTTTGGACATATGAAAAATACGATATGATTTTTTAGATTTGAGACACTTGGCCGTATGCACAAAAACATTTTTTTTTTATCTTTTTTCAATTTTTTTTTATTTTTGGAAGTTTTTGCCGAAAACCGGGTATTTTAATACCGGATTTATATTTTTACGATGTAAAAATACTGCCCGATATTAATCAAAATGACATAAAAAACTACGCGGAAAAATTATAAAATGCTGAAACAAATATTTTTGATTTTTTTTTTTGCATGTGTGAACAGTACCGTATGAATAGTGAATATATTTAATACCGAATTTATTTTTACGATGTAAAATACAGACCGATATTAAGCAAAATTGATAAAAAATGTGCTGGTTGTAAAAATTCTAAAAAAAAAAAAAATTGAAATGGGCCGGGGCCCATTTCAGTGGGCTGGGCCAACCGGCCCAAACTAAATGGGCTGGTTACTGTGCATAAGCACAGTAACCAGCCTCTCATCAGTTGCAGAACGTGAATTAATTCACGTTCTGCATGAAAAAAGAGAAGGCAGGCAAAGGAGAAGGAGACGGGGCAGAGGTTGTTACCTGGTGGTGGCGTCGTGGCGGTGCTGCTGGCGCGGACGGTGGCGGAGGCGCGTGCCGCGGTTTTTTCTCCTTCTTCTCTGTTTTTCTCTTTTCTTCTGTTTCTGTTTTTTTTTTTCTCTTTCTTCTCTTCTCTCTTCTTCTCTCTTCTCTCTTCCTTCTCTCTTCCTTCTCCCCTCTGCTGCTTCTCTTTTTTTTTTTTTTCTTTTCTCCCCTGTTTTTATAGGCAAAAAACAGGGGAGACGACTGTTGGGGCGGCCACTGTTGGCCGCCCCTCCACTATCCAAGTTGCCGAAAAAGTATGCAAGTGGCTATTGTGGGCGTCTTTTTGAAGCCGTCGGTGAAAGAAGTTCGGCGAAAAGTGGAGAAGACAAAAAAATTCTTCTCCCCTGTTCTCTGCGTGTGCAGGGAAGAAGACAATGGTGCTGTTTCAAAACGGCACCGTTTTGGGTTCTTTTTTGCAACAGTGAATGAAACGGCGCCATTTTGGTCAAAACGCGCCGTTTCATTTAAAAGGAAAAGGCGCCAAAAGCAACAGATTCAAATTTCGACCCTCCATTTTCGCGCGTTTTACAATTAGTCCTTGGTCTCGGATTTCTTCAATTAAGTCCCTAATTGGCCATTAAACTTCAATATTTATGCAATTAAGCCCCTGATTTGACCAAATTAACTTCCAAAAATTATAATTTGACCCAGAAAATTAATTTCTCCTAATTAAAGCCCAAATTAACTCCAAAATCAATTTTTCTTGCAATTAAAATCTCATAAATTCAATTAAACCTTCAATAAAATTTAATTGAGTCCATAAACTTCTGATTTTGCATTTTTCTTCCACAAATTGAATTTTCTTTATCATCGGGGCTCTCATCAGTCAATGATATACTGTCAAAAATAATTTTTATATTTTTAAATCCTCAAACAAATTTTTTAGCATGTTTATGGCGCTCTGGCATTTTTCACTGTTATATTTTTTTGATAATATATTTTTTTGAATTTTTTTGTATTTTATTATTTTTTATGTGGGGACCCAAAAATGGGTTACAACAATAGGTAACAAAAACATACATGCATATTAACCATAATATATTGCTTTCAACATTTGTCAGATCGGGATTTCATCACCATTTCTCAGGTAGTGCGTTTTCTAACCCTACCTCTTTTCGAGTGCGCTGTTTGAGCCCTCACTTTTGAGTAGTTTTCTAACCCTACCTCTTTTTAATGCCGCCGTTTGAGCCCTCACTTTTCTCGGGTGTGCGTTTCTAAACCCTACCTCTCTTTCGAGTGCGCCTTTGAGCCCTCACCAATATTTTTCTGGGTAGGTCACCCATTACAACGCGACCATTTTCTCCATATTTTTATTTGGGTAGGTCACCCATTACAATGAGACCGCACTTCATATTCTTTCTATTTGGGTAGGTCGCCCATCACAACGAGACCACTTCATCACATTTTCTCCCCCTGGGTAGGTCACCCAAAGAATGAGACCACTCTTCCTTTTTCCTCGGGCAGGTCACCCATCACAATGAGACCATACTTTTCTGGGTAGGTCACCCATAAGAATGAGACCATTCTCCATTTTTTGTTTACCTGGGTAGGTCACCCATAAGAATGAGGCCATTCCTTCCCCTGGGTAGGTCACCCAAAGAATGAGACCACTCTTTCCTTTTTCTGGGTAGGTCACCCATCACAATGAGACCATATTTTCTGGGTAGGTCACCCATCACAATGAGACCATATTTTCTGGGTAGGTCACCCATAAGAATGAGACCTTTCCATTTTTTTACTGGGTAGGTCACCCAAATATGAGGCCATTCTTTCCCCTGGGTAGGTCACCCAAAGAATGAGACCACTCTTTCTCTTTTCCACTCGGGCAGGTCACCCATCATAATGAGACCACACACACATTTTTTGTATTGGTTATGAGTAAAGGAATCGCCGGATGGGATTCCAGGTTAAAGAAGATCACTAGATAGGATCTCGGATGGATTTCCATGTTGATCAAACTAAAATAAGAATTCAGAGGATCGCTGGATAAGGATCTCGAGATGACTAAGTTTCGATCATGGTTTTTTGGGGCTAAGGAGGATTGTTATAAAGGACAAAGTTTCAGATCAATCAAGCTTCGACCAGATCAGTTTCGGGAGTTCCGTTTTGGGTTTATCTTTATAACACTTACTGCGCAAAACCCATGCTCCGTAAGTATTATAAAGAGGGGGCATCTGTTGTAACCCATTTTTGGGTCCCCCTGAAAAATAAAATAAATAGCCAAAAGAGGTTAGAAAAATAACCGGAGGCGAGAGAAGCGCCCGGAAAACAGTCAGAAAATTGGTCAAGGAATTTAAAAATACAAGGATTGAATTTTTGACAGTATATTCTTGAAGGATGAAAGCCCTTTGAGAAGGAAAAATTTTGAATTTTGGGAGAAAAGCCCAAAATTGGATTTTTATGGGCTTAATTGGATTTTTATGGACTTAATTGGATTTTTATTTGAATTTATAGAAGATTTGATTCCAAGAAAAATTGATTTTTAAGTCAATTTGGGCTTTAATTTGGAGAAATTTAAGTTCTGGGGCCAAAATATATTTTTTAGGAATTTATTGGGTCAAATCAGGGGCTCAATTGCATAAAAATTGAAGTTTAAGGGCCAATTAGGGTTTAATTAAGAAAATCCGAAACCAGGGACCAAATTGGAAGAGGCGCGTAAATGGAGGGGCTGCAATTTTCGGTTCAGGGGCCTAATTGAAGAAATTGAAAGTTTATTAATCAATTGAGGGCTAAATTGCATAAATCAGAGATGCCAAGGACCAAATGAAAAAGGCGGCCAACAAGAGGGCGAGGACCGATTTGGAGGACTGATTTGAAGTTTGACCCATTTAAATGAAACGGCGCGTTTTATCCAAAACGACGCCGTTTCATATATATATATATAAAAAAAAAGAAGAAGACAGAACGGTGTCGTTTTGAACGACACTGTTCGTCTTCTTCCTTTCCCCCCCGCGGAAACAGAGACAAACCTTTTTTTTCTTTTTTCAAAAAACTTCCCGCTCTCTCTCTCTCTCCTCGCCCCCACCACCACCACCGAAAGCAAGATGGCCGACCAGCCGTTGCGTGATTGAAGGCGCACTAACGAAGGCACGTCGTTTCCTTATAAATAGAGAGAGGCCGAGAGGAGAGAGAGAGACCGAAGAAGAGAGAGAGAAAAAAAAGAGAGGACGAGACCGAAGAGAGAGATAGAACCAGCGAGATAGAGGGAAGAGAAAGAATAAAACGAAAAACAAAAAGAAAAGAAAACAGAAAACAAAGAGAAAGGAAGGAAAGGAAGAGGGGAAGAGGAAGGAAATCTGTTCTCTCCGCCGCAGCAACACCACAGCGCCGCCGTCCTCGAGGCCACGACACCGCAGCTCCACCAACGGTCGTGGTGTTGCTGGTGAGAAACAGGAGAATATATGGTATCTAGATACTGGAGCCAACAATCACATGTGCGGCTACCGAGAGTTATTTAGTTATCTAGATCAGACCAAGCAAGGTCTAGTTACTTTTGGAGATACCTCAAAGGTTCCATTCAAAGGTAAAGGCAGCATCCCATCAAGTTGAAGAACGACGATTCAAGCTACATCGCTGATGTGTATTATGTCCCAGCCATAAAGCAGAACCTGATCAGCTTAGGTCAACTTATGGAGAGAGGCTATACTTTTTACTCGAAGAATTGTCATCTGACAATTAGAGACAACAATGGAGATTAATTGGCCTATGTGAAAATGTCCAAGAATAGGATTTTCTTTGAACATCCAGTATGATGCAGCAAGGTGTTTGAGTGCCATCACCAACAGTGAAGAATGGCTTTGGCACTTGAGGCTTGGACATCTGAATTTCACAAGTCTGAAGATGCTAGCAAGCAAGAAGATGGTCAAAGTTTTGCCTCACATTGATCATCCAGATGAAGTCTGTGAAAATTGTGTCCTCAGCAAACATCACAGATCCAGTTTTGCCAAAGAAGTCAACTGGAGAGCAAAGAGGCCACTGGAGTTAGTACACACAGATGTGTGTGGCCCAATAACGCCTATGTCGACTGAACAAAATAGATACTTCCTCACTTTTATTGATGATTTTAGTAGAAAGACGTGGATATACTTTCTGAAAAGGAAGTCAGAAGTATTCAATTGTTTTAAAGATTTTAAAGCAATTGTGGAGAAGCAAAGTGGCTATATGATCAGAATAGTGAGATCTGATCAAGGGGGAGAATATACAGCAAATGACTTTGAAGCCTTTTGTACACAACAAGGCATCAGACATCAGACAACACCAGCTATACACCACAGCTGAATGGTGTAGCTGAGAGGAAGAATCGACACGATTCTTGACATGGCAAGAAGTTGCTCAAAGCAAAGAAGTTGCCCAAGCAATACTGGGTTGAAGCTGTATCATGTGCAGTGTATCTACTGAATCGCTGCCCAACCAGAAGTTTGCAAGGAGTCATTCCAGAAGAAGCATGGAGTGGTCACAAACCAAGTGTTACTCATCTACGAGTCTTTGGTTGTGTGGCATATGCAAAGATCCCAGATGCAAGAAGAACAAAGCTCGATGATAAAAGCGAGAAATGCATCTTTGTCGGATATGGTGAAAGAAGGATGGGATACAAGCTGTATAATCCCATCACGAAGAAGGTGATTATGAGTAGAGATGTTATCTTTGAAGAAGATAAATCTTGGAAATGGAATGATGATCAAGAAGCAGTCAGATGGATCAACACTGATTTGATCCTTGAAGGTGAAGAAGTACCAACAGTACTTGTAGAAGAACCAATTGTACCTGCAGAAGAACCGATTGTGCCAGCAGCTGAACCACAAAGTCTGGTGATTATGCTAGCAGGTGAACCACAAAGTCCGGTGCATAGATTCCATGTATTCAACAGGAGAAACACACCAGGATCATCATCATCAACACCACCATCAGCATCCTCATCAGAAGGACCAAGAAGGATGCGAAATCTTGAAGAGTTGTACGATGCCACTCAAGTCATAGAAGATACAACTTTGTTTTGTTTCCATGCAGATAGTGACCCATTAAGCTTCAATGAAGCTGTCACAAAAGAGAAATGGATTAAAGCAATGGATGAAGAAATACATGCCATTGAGAAGAATGATACCTGGAAGCTGACTAATCCACTTGAAAACAAGAAAGCAATAGGTGTCAAATGGGTCTACAAGACGAAAGCCAAATTAGTGGATAAAGGCTACAAGTAGAGAGAAGGCATTGAAGGGAGAAGTATTCATGCTTGGCATGACATCCCTCAATTGAGTTTAAGGGGGAGATTTGTTGAATATTAAACTCAACAATCTAGAAGGTCAAGGAAGGCAACCACTCACTACCAGCCACAACCGCCAGCCGCCTTCACACCACCGGCCGCCAGCCGCCTTCACACTTGAAAAGTTGAATTTTCTTGTTTTGATTTCGTGTATAAATAGAGTGCCCAGCTTATGTTAAATTGTGTGGAGAGAATAGAAAGAAACATTAGAGAGAAAGAGAGGGTGTGTATTATAAGCTTTTCTTGTGTTTGTAAGCTTGTGTTTTTGTAATAAAACTTTGTGTTTTATCTCCCTCTGAGTGTTTCAAAGCCACCACCAGTGGTTTCTCCCACCAACAATTTGAGCTGATGGATCCAATACTAAGAGAATCTTGCTCTAAGGACCAAGCATTGAGATGCATTAACGTTGGCTTGCTATGCGTGGAAGACAGCGCCTTAGATAGGCCAACCATGTCAGATGTTGTATCGATGTTAACAAGTGAAGCACAGTTACCGTTGCCCAAACAGCCATGACGTTTTCAAATCCAAGAACTGCCAAAGACGACGCAGCAATGAGTTTAAGGAATTCAGAAAGTAGTTCCAGGAATTACTTATCCACTTCAATTATGTATGGACGATTTATATTATTTTCAAAACTCGAGTCCTCAAGGACCTTCTCTTACGAAGAAGAAAAAAAGAAGGGAATTCGTAGATTCATCTGAGAAGTATGACTGTTTCTTAGAAAAGATGAATCTGCAAAGTGCAAATTATTACAGAAGCATAGATTTAACTTATAACTCACAGGAAAGAAATATATCACAAATCATACTCTAGATTGAAAACAATATAATATGGTTCGAGGATTTAAGAAAATAAGATTAGAGGGTTTGACAGTACAAGAAGGTTTTGTGTTATGCTACGGACAACAATATAACTCTAACGTGAATGAGTTTTTTTTAGACATTTACTTTATCCAATGGATAATAGATGTTGTAACCCATTTTTGGGTCCCCCTGAAAAATAAAATAAATAGCCAAAAGAGGTTAGAAAAATAACCGGAGGCAGAAGCGCCCGGAAAACAGTCAGAAAATTGGTCAAGGAATTTAAAAATACAAGGATTGAATTTTTGACAGTATATTCTTGAAGGATGAAAGCCCTTTTGAGAAGGAAAATTTGAATTTTGGGGAGAAAAGCCCAAAATTGGATTTTTATGGGCTTAATTGGATTTTTATGGACTTAATTGGATTTTTATTTGAATTTATAGAAGATTTGATTCCAAGAAAAATTGATTTTTAAGTCAATTTGGGCTTTAATTTGGAGAAATTTAAGTTCTGGGGCCAAAATATATTTTTTAGGAATTTATTGGGTCAAATCAGGGGCTCAATTGCATAAAAATTGAAGTTTAAGGGCCAATTAGGGGTTTAATTAAGAAAATTCGAAACCAGGGACCAAATTGCAAGAGGCGCGTAAATGGAGGGGCTGCAATTATTCGGTTCAGGGGCCTAATTGAAGAAATTGAAAGTTTATTAATCAATTGAGGGCTAAATTGCATAAATCAGATGCCAAGGACCAAAGTGAAAAAGGCGGCCAACAAGAGGGGCGAGGACCGAGTTCGGAGGACTGACTTGAAGTTTGACCCATTTAAATGAAACGGCGCGTTTTATCCAAAACGACGCCGTTTCATATTATATATATATAATAAAAAAAAAAGAGAAGACAGAACGGTGTCGTTTTGAACGACACTGTTCGTCTTCTTCCTTTCCCCCCCCCGCGAAACAGAGACAAACCTTTTTTTTTTTTTTTTCAAAAAAACTTCCCGCCTCTCTCTCTCTCTCCTCGCCCCCACCACCACCACCGAAAGCAAGAATGGCCGACCAGCCGTTGCGTGATTGAAGGCGCACTAACGAAGGCACGTCGTTTCCTTATAAATAGAGAGAGGCCGAGAGGAGAGAGAGAGAACCGAAGAGAGAGAAGAGAAAAAAAAGAGAGGGACGAGACCGAAGAGAGAGATAGAACCAGCGAGATAGAGGGGAAGAGAAAAGAATAAAACGAAAAACAAAAAGAAAAGAAAACAGAAAACAAAGAGAAAGGAAGGAAAGGAAGAGGGGAAGAGGAAGGAAATCTGTTCTCTCCGCCGCAGCAACACCACAGCGCTGCCGTCCTCGAGGCCACGACACCGCAGCTCCACCAACGGTCGCCTCCACGCCAGGTGCACATCCCCCCCCCTTTGCATTTTTTTTCTTTTGTTTTCGCCTGGCCTCCTGCATGTTGCATGCAGGAGGCGGGGGGGGAGAAAAATAATTCTCCCCCCCCCGCTGGGTTTTAAGGCACTGGGCCAGCCCGATGCTGGCCCAGCCTTGTAAGTCTGGGCCGGTCTTGGCCCAGACTGTAGAAGTTACGGGCCGAGACCGGCCCACGTTAGCTACGGGCCGAGACCGGCCCGATATCATTGCGGGCCGAGACCGGCCCGCCCCCTTTATTAATTTTTTTTTGGGCTGAGCCTGGCCCATTTATTTGGGCCGGCCCAGCCCTATAATATATTATATATTATTATAATATATATATATATGTGTGTATATATGTTATATATATATATAATATATTTATAAAAAAAAAAATATTTTTTAAAAAAAAATCTTTAAAAATATTGATTTTTCTGCATATTTTTGTCAAAGTGGTTTAATGTTGGTTTGTATTTTTATACTGTAAAGATACAAAATCAGTGTTATAAATACCCGGTTTTCGTCAAAACATCAAAGATTTTCAGAATAAAAAATGTTTTTGCTTTCAAAAAATTTCTAAAAAGTCCCTAAAAATATTATTGATTTTTCTGCATATTTTTAGCAAAGAGGATTAATATTGGGTTGTATTTTTATACCGTAAGGATACAAGCTCAGTATTAAAATACCCGATTTTCGTCAAAGCATAAAAAAAAATATTTTCTAAAATTTTTTTTTTTGTTTTAAAATACGGCCTAATCTCTCCAATATATATACATAAATATTATAACATCATATTTTTCACACAACAAAGAAAATTTTCAAAAACAATATATGTATTAACATGCATTTTGGCTTTAATAACCAGTTTATTCAAGCCATGAGAACTAGGCCAATATTTCAAAAATTCTAAAAAAATCTTTTTATTTTCTTTTAATATTTGGGATTACGAATTTATACGTAAAACGTATTCCTAAATATTATTAATAAAATTTTGGTATGGACGTTAGAACGGTTAGGATGTTTACCCGATAAGACAAAGACCTCCTTACTGAGGGGGATTTTTCTTGAACCATAGACAGACCAACAACTAGGAAAACACAATAACACTTTAGTTTTGTTTTTTATCAGACAATAAAACAATGCAGCTTACCTTAGGTAGGGCGTATTTGGGGTGCTAATACCTTCCCTTTACGCAACCAGTCTCCGTACCCGATCTCTGAGACCAGTTAGGTTCCTAGTGACAAAAATACTAGGTGGCGGCTCCAAAGAACCAAATAAAAAATAAAAAATATTCGCCAGTCGAACCCGCAATATTGAAAAACAGAATTTTTTTGGGGTGCGACAATAGATATTATTAAATCTAATAATATGAATATCTGAAACTAACTCAATTATTTTTGTTTGATTGTTCATGTCGATTAGTTTTTTGACTACTCTGCATTGATGTGAAAGCTGACTTCAAATTGGCCTTGGAATATACAGGCAACGTGGATGGTTCTCTTCTTTCCATTGATCAGCACATCCCCTCCGAAATTCTCTTGGATTTTGACAGTTCCTTTCAATTAAACTTTGTAGCTAGTAAAGGTCTAACATCGGTTAGTTAAAGAATTTTTGCATATCTATGTTAGGGAACAAATAATAACAAGAGAATATGCAAAAAAATAATAATTATTAGAAGGATCAAACAAAACTTGAAAATTAATAAAAAAAATATTACACAAATTTAATTAATTAGAAACTCATGGTCAAAAAAGAAAATAATATATTTTCCTAGCAGATTTAAAACATCATAAGTAATCAAATATTTTTATAATTAATATATGTTAAACATTGGGTTTTATGCATTGATCTTTTAACTTAACCTTAATGATTTATTAATATTAGGTTGGCTTCATGCTACGGAAGGGTCGAAAGGCTACATCTATGCTTTGTAATATTGACGAAGAAAATAAGGGATACACCTATATGTCTCGGTGGTTCAATGTTTGTTGCATTAGACTTGAAACCTTTGAAGAAATGTTAACTGTTGATGATGTCGTGGCAGAAGACGAGGCCACTCAAAAAAGGGTAGGAGATGGATCAAGTGATGTTATTGACTCGAATCATTCAGTCGATTGGTCTTTTTTCTTAAGAGTACAAAAATTAAATGATGTCATGGTTGTGAATTATGACATCAATTAAAATTGTATAGTGGTTATGAACGGTGATATTTAATTGATGTTGTGGTTCATAACCATAATATTTAAATAAATATTAACTTTTTGAATCGCGACATCATTTAAATCACAACTAGAATTTTTATATTTACAGATGGAATTTTTTGTTAGTATTTATACTATTATTCCATTAATAATTAATTTATCAAAGAAGAAGAAGAAGAGGCTCACCTTTTTTAATTAATAATTAATAATTAATAATTAAGTTTCTGATATGTTAATCCTTCTTCAAGCGGCAATGTCTCAATCCCAAGCCTAGGACAACAACAGAAAACATCATGAAAAAAAGACAGAAGATTTTACAGTAATGCACCCCGTGCCAGAGCATATAATTAGAAAAAATGGCCAAGTAATATACATTAAGCCATTTCTTTTTGGTAATAGAAGTGCTCCTTAACCTTTTTGAAGATATTTTGCAATGAATCACTAGAATTAAACACCAAGTTATGACTCTAAATTTCCATATAAAAGATGCCCCGAGTTTTAGAATTTACCCCGGGGGCAAGTCTCTGCAAGGGCACAAGGAGACGAAGGATGTGACAAGGGCTGAGGGGTGGGTGAGATGTTATGTCAAGAAATGATTTTGGAAAATTTCTTCATATTTGTTGAATAACTAAGATAAGAGTCTTTATTAAGGCAAGAACATAAGCTCTACCAATGATCTTAATAGGTTTTATAAGTAGTTATGAGTGACAAAAAAGAAGAAGAAAGATGGACAAAGCAAGCCCCAAAAGTAGTATATGAAGAAAGAGAGAGATGAGAGAACATATGCGGACCAGTTTTTATTAACTAAATAAACAAGTTATAATTATTAAAATTAAATTCAAAATACATATTGTACATATTGAAATATGTTACATAGTTTAAAGAACTGGGTTTTAACTAAGTTGTTTAGGTTGTAGATTAATTTATCTAGTTGATTATGTTTTATTAAATTAACTTTCATTCGGTTTTTCTAAACCTGAGTTGGGCTAGTTCTAGATTAAATTGTTAGGCTTAAATCGAATTTAATAACGCTGATTAAAACCATTTTATATGAAAAAAATTGAATTATATAAAAGTAATTAATCGAAAACTTGTATTTCTTCTTATAAAGTTGAACCCATGTCGGGTTTTTTTTGGAAAAATATGAATAAAACGTTAACGCTAGAAAGCTCACTTTGCATGACAATGGTGGATATAGAAAACTTGCTACTTTTTTATGGAAATAACGTGTGGAAAAATCATGTTTTAATTTTGATAGCAATAGCATAATCAAACAGAACCACAAATGATAATATTTATAATATACTTCATGTCATTTTGATTGTGATTGTGATTGTGATTGTGATTGTCATGACAATAAATCTTCTTTTAATTTAATTCTTATTGTGATGATAAAAATTAAAAAAAAGAAAAAAAGAGTTTAGAGAATGAAATAAAAGAAAGAGAGAATAAAGGGAATAATGTGATTAGCAACCAAAAAATAATAATAAGAGAATATGCAAAAAAAAAAAAATTATTAGAAGGATCAAACAATATATTTGCTTAACATTTTTTTTTTGTTTTGTAAGAGATCCCAAATAATATAAATAGATAATATAAATAGGACACTCATAGATATTGAGGAAGAGACACTCTTGCAAAAGGAGATAAAAAAATAAAAAAAATCCAAAACTTGCAAGCTGCACAAAAATTCCAGTAGCACAGAAGCGATTTCCTAGAATTGTATCTCTCAACTCTAGTGAAGGTGACATACACCGCTAGCACTAACAGGAAAATAAAGGATTTGATATATTTGTTTTTATGTTTTAAAAATATTTTTGAAAAAAATTATTATTTTTTTATTTTTTTATTTATTTTAAATTAATATATTTTTAAATTATTTTAATACACTGATATTTTGTTTTTTAAATACACGGCAGTATAGGCTACACGCCACCTTGAAACATCTAGGAGATTGCTAGATGTTCGAGGTGCCGTGTGGCCTCAACTACGGATCTTTGATTATGCCATTCCTCCCACACTATTTTCTTTTCATGTTTTAGCTTCTCTGATCCAATTCCAACCATAAAATTTTAATCTCATATATAATTTATTTATGGTTCGAACAATTTTTGTGATTTATTTTGTTAAATTTTGAATTGCAAACCATGTGATTATGATTTTCTATCTTTTCATGTTTTTAATAAATTCCATGTGTTCATGATTTTCTATCTTTTCATGTTTGATTATGATTTTTCATATTAATTTAGTTGGGTGGAATATTTATGGTTATTTATAATAGATATGCTTGGGGTAATAATTAATTTATGGTGGGTTAATGTAAATTATATAATTAAAAGAAAGAATTCAGAACCCAAGTCTTCTTAATTATTATTTCGAATATTGTCCATATAATAAAAAAAAATAAGACAAGCCGAAATCATACTAGGAATTTTTTTACCAATAATAAATACAAGTATTTAGTTTAGGTGAAATATTGGCATGTATGCATAATAGGTATTTTTATCATAAAATCAAACAACAATTAATGCAACTTCTTTTAGATATGATACTTTAAGATGATTTTTATATTTTGTTTGGTAGAATTAGCATTTTTATCCAAAATCTCTGAAAACCAATTAGGATTTCTAGTAATCATAAAGATTTTCATGGAGATTGCTTACAGAGATTATCAAAGATATTTATCATTAAAATCATTATTGATATTATCATGTTGCCTACCAAAGAAGACTATTACGAAGATCTCGCAGATTTTTCATGGCGATCTCCAAGGAAGATTTTTATCAAAATTAATTATGGAGACCTTTCATAGAATTCTCCTATGAAGATCTTCATGGAATCTCTAACGAAAATCTTCATGGAGATATATAATGTAGACTTTTCAAACAATCCAAAATACATACAAAATATAAAAACCATTTTTTTAATTTTTATATGCTAAATTATGCAAATATGGTTTATTTTTTAGAAACTTGGCCATATGTAATTTTAAAATAAAGTTTTATTTTTTGAAAGATAGATTTTTGTTGTTTTTGTGGAAGAAAACATATTTATTTCATATAAAAAAAACATCTCACATATAGCTCACAATTCCAAATATTAAGTAGAGGAGGGTAAAAAAAGTGGGAACTCAAAATTAATTGCAATAAAATCTTCCAAAACAATTAAAAATTTATTAAAATTAGACTAAAGACCATGTTTGGCAAAACATAAAAATACGTTTAATCAAGCTATTTTATTTCTTAAGATATTTTGAGAATTTTTGTTTTTTAAAAAAACATTAATCTAGGCTACCAAATTTGAAAAATCCAGACTTGCCAAAATCCAGACTTCATATCAAATTTGAAAAATATAAATGCAGAATGCTATTTTGCAATAAATCTTTTTTTATTTGGAATAGGATACCTAATCCATTTTAAAGCATTAAGGTCTTATTTGTTTTTGCGTTTCCAAAGTGTTTTAGAAAGAAATTAATTTTTTTATTTTTTCTTTACTTCAAATTAATGTTTTTTGGTGTTTTCATATCATTTTGATGTGTTGATGCCAAAACTATTTTTTAAAAAATAAAAAATATTATTTTAATGTATTTTCGAGTGAAAAAAACTTTGAAAATCAACAAGCCAGTTACAAAAATAACATATGCACTTGATTGATCAGATTTCACAAGTATAATTACAAAAAAAAAAAGAGTACAAGTATTTTGAAGAGATCATTGCAAATTTCAGATTTAAACTTTTTTATTTTTTCTATTCAAGTATTCTAACTTTTATTTTCACTATTTGAATGTGTGAATTTTCAAATTTTTTCTATGCAACTACTTTTATTAGATTCTAGTAATTACATGTTGACATGGTTGTTATATTGACATGCCATCATGTTAAATTTAAATGTCATCATGCTGACATGGTTGTTAAACTGCATAAACATTTCACTTTATTTCTCAAGTGTCTATACACATTTGAACTTTTTTCTATTTAAATGTACACATTTATTTTATCTATTTGAATGTTTGTACTAATTTCAACAAATTGATTTTGACATGAAGCAAACTCTTCTTAGTAACCTTCAGAGATCCATCATTGAAACACATGTCTTGTGCCCGCCTTGATTGAATTTGGTAATTGGAATGAGTACAATCTAAATCCCTTAACGAGGATCAATTGGAGGGCAAGTCTGATGCCAGCAGTCGTGGTAATTCCAACTCCAATAACGTATATTTAAGTTGTTGTAATTAATAATTGCGTTTGTTGGAATAATTATCGATTTCCAATTTAATTTATTTAATTTTAATTTATTTTTAGTTGTTTTTATTTTTGTTATTTTGTTGTTTTGGTGTTTTTTTTGGTAATGTAGATAAAGTTTTGAATTTGTCACATTATTAAGGTATGTATATTTCGTTCCTTTTATTGATGTAGGTTTTTTTTTTGAATTTTTTGAATATTTTTTATTGTTTTGTTGTCATAATTATAATGATTAATTTGTTGAATTATAATTGTTAATGTTGAATTGTAATGTTAATTTGTTGAATTATAATTTGTTGAATTTATTGAATATATTTTTTGTCATATTTTTTATTGTTTTGAATATAATTATTGATTAATTTGTGAATTGTAATTGTTAACGTTGAATTTATCTTAGGATTAATAGTTGAATATGTTGGAATAATTAGTATAGATTGGTTCGATTGGTTGTGGCTATTGTTAATATTTGCAGGTTTGTGGATTTGGGTAGTATCCAGTATAGGGGAGGTGCTGCTTTTTTTTTTAACTTTTGAATTTTATTATACAATTATTAATATAAATTGTTTAGATGCGCAAAATGAAAACCAGAGCTGGTCGTCCAGTCGAATCAAGTTCGTCTAGCAGCGATGATGATGTTTCCTTAGGTGCCTCTCAAGAAGAGGCACCTACACCACCTACGCCGTCAACCGATGTGCCTCTTCCAGCGATGTTTCACATCGCAGACGCGGCATGCCTTCGAAGCGGAATCAATTTACCCGCCAGTTCGAGGCACAGTGGAAGGACGATCTTTCAATGTAAGTTTGTTAAGGTTTTAGTTTTTTTTATATAAAAAAAACAAATTTAAAACATAATTTATGAAGTAATCACAAATTAATTTCATTTCTTTTCAGGTTCACAAACATTGAGGCGCCGCCGTTAATATCATCGGCGTTTAAAGCGTCGATGGAGATTCCATTGTTTCAATGGAGTCAGATATCCAGACATCCTGAATGGATGCCTCAAATCAATGCATGGTTTCGTAGATTTGAGGTTCGTGTTAATATATAATTTTCAGCTTATTTCTAATAAATTCAAGTTATAATTGTAAATAAATTATTAACATTTTAAAAAATTATTTTTATATACAGCATCGATTCTGCTGGGACGATGAACATGACATGTTGTGAGGAGGGTGTGGGAAAATCACGCGGCAATTAGGTAACATCGAAAACAATACGACTTTTTTTTACATAATTATTTATGTTTTGAAATGTAATTTTTTCGTGCGTGAATTAGGTTGCGTGATTTTTGGTATGACGCCCAGAAAAAAGCAAAAAAAAAGCGAGGGATAAGGGGTTACAAGGCTGGAACGATGTTGCGGTTTGGAGGGATTTCAAACCAATATACATCCCGGAAGATATATGGCCGCACTATCTTCAGCACGTGACGTCTGAGCGGTTCACTCGACGCTCACAGTCCGGTGCCGGCAACCGGAATCGGCAAATTCATGGCTCGGTTACAACGCACACCGGCGGCTCCGTTCCGTTTGCTGCACATGCGAAACGGATGGTAAGATTAATTTAAATGAAATATATCGTTCAATTAATTTGTTGTTAATACATTTTTTTCATTATATATAGGCTACGTCTCTTGGACGTGAGCCGAGCCCTATGGAGCTGTTTGTGGAGACGCACGTGCGGAGTCATGACCGCCAAAAGGGGACGCAACAGTTCGTTGACAACCGTGCTCAACAGTTTGTGGTGTGTTTGTTCAACCATTTTATTTTATAAGTTATTATCATGTTTATTGAATTGAATATGATTTTTTTTTTCAGGAGACCTATAATAATCGGTTGAGGGAGAGATACGGGGATGATCCTTCGACCCATCCGGAATTCGATCCGGATTTGTGGATGGAGGCTGGATCGTCAGGTGGACCCGATAAAATCGGGTTTACGGGCTCTCCAACACTACCGCCGCCAAGTTGCGGTCGACCGGTACTGCTTCAACCGGTGGAGCTCCCAATCTGTATCGAGCTCCCAATCTAAGGAGTTTGTGGCCTTGCAGCAAAGGTGCGACCACCTATCAGAGGCGTACACACAACTCAAAGAAGAGCAAAGATTGGCGAACGAACAACACAGATTGGCGGACGAACAACGCAGAGCAGAGTCTGAACAACAAAGAGCGGCCTATGAAGAGCTTCGTCAAATGGTCATGAACATGACACAAGGTGGAACATGTGCGCCTAATCCTTTTTGGCCGCCTAACCCCCACCCTCCTCCTCCTCCTCCTCCTCCACCTTTATATTAATTGTTTTTTTTTAAACACATTCATTTTGTAATGAATATTATTTAACTTTGAGTTTTTGTTGCTTAATATAAATTTTATTTGCATAATTGGTTTGTATTACTATTAATTTATATTATTTTTTCTAAATAATTAAAAAAAAAATTACACAGGGATTTACCGACGGAAAAAATCCGTCGGCATTGGACAGTGTCTGCGGTATTCCATCCCATCACCGACATATTCACCGACGGAAATAATCCGTCGGTATAAAAATACCGACGAATTTACAGACGGATTTATTCGGTCGGTATGAAATATCACCGACACTTTTGCCGACGGAGGTAGTCCGTCGGTATTTACATAACACCGACGGAATATTTTCCGTCGGTATATTCCAAGCGGGAAACTTTTTTTTTTGGCGCGCACGGTCCGTCGGTAAATGTTTTTTTTGTATTACCGACCGATATAGCGACGGAATGTGGAATCACCGACAAAAGGTATTCCACGGGCGTATTCCGTTGGTAATATAGTCGGTAAATACTTTACCGACGAACGTTCTGTCACACACCGACAGAATATTTCCGTCGGTAAAACTGTGAAATCTTGTAGTGAGCGTCAGTGAATAAACTAATAAAATAAATTTTATTTTTTTACACATGAACATATATTTTTTATTTTTTTCTTGCTAAATAAAATAAAATATAACAAATAAAAATAATATAAATTTAAACCAGTATTTTATTCCCGACTCTGGCGTTGTTGAATAAACTAGTAAATTTATATTATTTTTATTCATGAATACACATATTTTCCTATTTTTTTATTTTTTTATTTTTTTATATTTTTTCATTTTTCATTTTTTTTTTCATTTTTTTGGGGCTGGGCCCAGC